>JAFBJQ010002958.1:0-50000 GCA_016785345.1 Trinectes maculatus
AAAATTACTGAGGGCAGAGATGAACCAGGAGGACACAGCCGTGACACATAGCAGTCTATGAGTTACAAGTTTTACT
The DNA here is from genome assembly GCA_016785345.1 of Trinectes maculatus. Lineage (NCBI taxonomy): Eukaryota > Metazoa > Chordata > Actinopteri > Pleuronectiformes > Achiridae > Trinectes > Trinectes maculatus. The sequence goes on from JAFBJQ010002958.1 coordinate 77, forward strand.
TTTCTTCTGAGTTGACGGCACCATTTTGGGCAGTATTTTCACACATATTAGTTATGTGTTTTGGATATGTCAGACTACCACAAGCACATTTGTATCCTGTCTGATGAAACACTATCATATGAAAAAAAAAAAATTCTGTGTTGAATGCACCATAATGCATAGAGGAGTGCTCAGCTGCATTGAAGACTTTATTGCAGTATGGCCCATGAGCCTCTTATTGTGCTACACTAGCTAACACAGAAAAATCCTGCAATTTATTTGTGTAATAAATAAAAAAGCATTTCTATTTATGTTACTTTGTTTAAAACAATATAAAAAAGTGAGCTATAAGATCATCAAAAAAAATCAAGGTTTAATGAGTAAAATGTTATAAAACGTGAATGATAAGTTGAATGATAATTAAATATAATGAACTATATGGTAATGAAAAAACACTTGCTGTAAAAACTATGTAGAATACCATCTATTCCTCCGTCCATTTTCTACTGCTTATCTTTTTCAGGGTCACGGGGCAGCTGGAGCCGATCCCAGCTGACTTCGGGCGAGAGGCAGGGTACACCCTGGACAGGTCGCCAGCCTATCACATGGCCAACATATAGAATATAAAGACAATCATCCATTCACACTCACATGCACACCTATGGACAATTTAGAGTGGCCAATCAACCTAACCCCCATAGTGCATGTTTTTGGGCGGTGGGAGGAAGCCGGAGTACCCGGAGAGAACCCACGCAGACACGGAGAGAACATGCAAACTCCACACAGAAAGATCCCTTGGCCGAACCAAGATTTGATCTGGGGACCTTTCTGCTGTGAGGCATGAGCACTAACCACGCGCCACCATGCTGCTCCCCTATATAGAATACAGTAGTGATAATACTGTAAGGTTTGATGTATAAAAAAGTACACTGGACAGTACATTTCTAACAAAAATTTGCTGTATACCTGACTTTGCGTACACCAATGGTGACATTGAGGGAGAACAACCTAGTATCAACTGGATTAACTGCAGTTAAATAAACATCTAAATGTGTTTTTTTTTCCCCCTCTGAAATTCTGAAATTTCTGTGCACAATTCATTTTTGTTAAATATGCAAAAATGTCAGCATTAGTCCTTCAAATCCCTGGTAGTAAAATCTATCTTTCTATTTATAGGAATTTAAAACTTGCCTGGACAGGATGGCTGGTAACTTGGCCTGCGAGAATCACCAAGGGCTGTTAGGTAATCCAAAAATGTAATGACACACAAGTGTGCATAATTTGTAATGAGAAAACAACGAAGATAATCAAAAGCTTTGATATCCTTATAAATATTAAACTAAATTACACATCAGACTTTTCACTTAAGGTCCACTGAGAATACCTTATCCTGACATATAAGCTCTTTTTTTTGTTTCATAAAATTTGTCTGGTCCCATTTAATTTTGCTTTTACTAAAATTCTGTTTTCTTCCAGGACTCATCACTTTCTGTCCTGTGTTTTTCCACCAGTCTCTGATAACCCGCTCCGGCCTGACGAGCTGTACCTGTGTTTCATTCTCTTCCCCTGTCTTGCTTGTCTTGTAACTTTCAGGTACCCCTGTCTGATTTTTGGACTGACCAGTACACTGAACTTTAACTCTTTAGCTATCATGTTGAGTTGTGCTTTTGCGTTCCCCCGTTTCAGCCACTGTGTCACATACATAATGCAGGATGTCACTTTTTGGCTTTAAATATTTAATTGAATATTGACATATTTTAGAGTTTGGTGTGACATTATGATCTGTCATTCAGGGCAAATCACGCTTGGTATATTTAATTCTTAGACTTTAATATCAAATTAAATCAATTATAATGTTTGATTTAACACATTAAAAGAAAATTACAAACTTTAAAAAAGTCATGTACTGAATTAAATGTTCAGGACAAGGACATTCACATCCCTATAGGAAGAATGGTATATTGCATTTATATCTGAATGAATCACTTCCAACAGCAGAACTAATTTGAAATCTAGTTTAGTTGATATGATCTACAGGATTACAGCTGAGGTGTGACATGTTTTGTACCAAACATCTTGCTCACTACATGTGTGAAATTTGTTGACAGCTGTGAGGGATGTGTGACATAAACTGTTAGCAGCATTTGAGTATGTGGAAATGGCAGTTTATTGCGTGGGTTGGGATCAACCATAGAGTCCCAGTGCTTGTTCTCCACTACACACACACACGCGCGCACACACACACACACACACACACACACACACACACACACACATACACACACATAACCTGGAAGACAACTCTCCCTCTGCCCACTCATCACATGAGCTGTTGATTCACAAAATGGATGCCCACATTTCACAGAGGCACATATATTGTAGTGTAGTCAGTGGTCTGTCATCACACAATGATAGTGTGTGTGTGTGTGTGTGTGTGTGTGTGTGTGTATGTATGTGATTATGTGTGTGTGTGTCACCCGGGGGTGTAACACTGAAACAGCATACAGGTATTTATACTACTGGGCAGCTGAATGGACAAGTCACAACTATTTACTGTCAAAATGCACGCACACACACACAGATGCGCGCACACAGTGATGAGACTGGCTTAGGGTTGTCTGGCTGCTCACAAACACTAAGTGTAATCATGTGAGAAAAGATGAGGGAAGGCAAAAAAACGAGACCACCTCCACTTGGAATGATGAATGACTAACTGGGGAGCCTGGGACGAGACAGAGTATAAAAAAGAAACACAGGCACACACGGAAAGAGTCAGAGAGATTTTGTTACTATAAAAGCTCGATGCTGAAGGCAAAAATTTGAGATTTTGGGCTATTTTGCTTCTCACACTCATCTTCCATTACAATAATGGAACATCCCAAATAAATAGCAAAGACATTATACATTTTTAATAATAAAACAAAAACCTTATTATTAAAAAAGACCACAGATTCTGCAGTGTAAATACACCGAACTGCAGGTTCTATTCCCACCTATGCTCTGACTGTCTATACTGAGGAGTTTATTGGTATGTTAATCATAGTTTGATTTATTAAACATTTTATTGCTAACAAATAGATTTTAATGGCTGTTTTCTGATTTATTGTGTGGTAAAAGCCCCTCGGTAAAAACTCCTGACTCTAATGTGTCAGCAAAATGAGGCAAACCTGTTTTTATCCAGTGCTTACATTTCTCTTCTAGAAGTGTACAGAATGTCCAAAGGGCATTTAAATTGAATAATGCATCATTTACATGTTTGGTACAATATGTAGTGTTTTATCTTTACAAAATCAGACATTTGTATGCTATGAAAAACGTTTCAGCATGTCCTGGTCCAAACTCTAAGCGTCACTGATTCATGAGTGAGCAGGCCCGGATATGTCATTAAAAAAATAAAATAAAATAAATAACTGAATTAGATTTGTGTGGGTGAAGTCCCGATCGTGCGTTTTCTTTTCCTGAGTATGCTCTGGGATATTCGGGGAACAAAGGAGATCACTGTTGATTTTCTGAAGTTGAAAACAACGTTTGCACTGACAATGTCCCTTCTGAAATTAGGAGTACCGATTTTGCGGCGCTCAGGTGCCAGACCCTCTTCACATGTCTTTCAGCACCAGTTGTGGCATTAATAAAGCAGTGCAGAGACCACAGATTCTGCGGTGTGGTAGAAACAGAGCTGGCTGGCCTTGTTATCTTATAACTTAAAGACAATGATAAAAACAATGCCATTCGATTTCTTTTGTAAGCGTATGGAAATCGCTGATGGAGGGGGGCGCCATATAAAATCTCACCCAGGACGCCACATTGGGTAGGACAAACTCTGGGTCGAAAACATACGATTTCCATGATCGTTGCCATGAATATCATGGCAACCTGATTCAACAGGACTGTGAACAATAAAGGACTGTAAACGCAGCTTCGGATAATACTGGGAACTCACTGCCACAGGGTGGGAATGTCTACATCTACTGCTGTCGAAGTATTTCGTCCTGTTTAACGAATTATGGAAAACACAATGACTGTTTGACTGGACCAAAGAAACACACACACACGCATAGTATAGTCTTAAGGTCAAGGTCAAGGCCAACTTTATTATTATCCCTGAGGGCAAATTGTGGTACACCTAGCAGCATACACAAAATACAACAAACAGACAAACAAAAAAATAGAAAAAATCCACAACGAATGGCGATATCTATGCACATGATTTTAATTAAGTGATATAATACATACAGGATAATTTAACTGTGGACATATGACAGGTTTGTCAAAGACCTACAATACATCATCAGCTTAGTGTTCTGACTATAAATACTGTGATGTGAGCGTGTTTGTATCAAATCATAAACATATGTATGTTACAAGGATACCCGATATTGATTTTTGTCATTTGCATCCTTTTTTTCAGGATTTCCTTTGCTGAGATGCACAGACAGGAATCAACCAGTGAAACGAAGCAGGATCACTCCATTATTCCACATGGCCAGTGAAAGGTATTCATTCACTTTTTTTCTGTATCTCTGGCCGTGGTCATGGTGAGAAGTGGTCAGTGGCCAGGTTTTTGCTCTTCCTGGACGATCCTGAGATGTTTTCAGACTAGATAATCCTTCCAGTGTGTCTGCTCTGAAGTCTCATCTCAGCTGGATTGTGTAGGAATACCTCCACACAAGGGGTCCAGTGGAGAAGTCATTGAGTCACTACTTTGAGTTCCTTCTGGATATCTGCGCTCCTCCCCTTGTCCATCAGGGTGTTTGGCTACTGGCATCCACTGTCAGTTCTGTCAGTAAGCCAAGAGCCTGGACCTGGGTAAGAGCTGAAAAATAGATCAACTGGTGAACATTAACACAGGCTGTGTAAGATGGACAGGAATGCATTGTTGCATTGTACGAAACAAAGTTGTATGTGCATTCATGAATTCAAATGATTATTTAAATGATAATTTAAAGAAACACTGTGCAAAGACTGTCCACCAGAATCAGTTCAAACGTGGATGTTAATCCCGCCAAAAAATTATTATTGCAACATTATTCAAATCAAGCTCAGAATTAAATTATATTTTCTTTAATATGAACTATATTACACAATATATTTTTTAAAAGAATTAGATATTTGAGATTAACTACTACAGAAATTTTACTCTCTTTAAAACTAGGAAACATAATTAACAGTTGTTGCGCATGCCTTCTCATGATGTGATGTGCAGTGTGAGCTCAGGTGCCATTTTAAAAATACTTAATTCTTTCAAAATTTGTGTAAGAATTATTTTGTTGTTTTTTTACTACCAGACATCGAACCAATCCGAGGCCATTATGTCCATAACAAAGTATAAATCATTCTCTTTGTACAGATAATTGAGTTGGTTACAGTTATTGAAATATCCAGAAATGTTGGACGCCCCTTAAACAAAACATATCATTAATCTTTGAGGCACTGATCCAAAGCCCTGGTGGTTTGGTTGACACACTGTCTGATTATTTGTTTAAAAGCTGTCTAGGTGCCGACCTCTTCTGCCCATTAGTTAGGGGCATAACACAAAACTAATTAATTTCATTACTTTTAAGGTCCAAAATTACACTTTCTGGAAATTGTCCAATTTTGTCTGTTAAACTGCTTTGTACTATCAGATATGTCATTTGACATTAACATAGCTGAGCATTTGAAACATTCTTGTAGAGTTGCTGTTTCGACCACGTTGCATGGTTCTTTGTGAGATAATGTTAAAACAAAAATAGTGAAAGATAATAATAATAACGTTTTCCAGCTTCTTTTTGATAAATCAATTTCTTTCTTTTTCTGCTGTTTAATTTTGGTTGGCAAACAAACTTTAGGTGCTTTACTTTGGATGCCAATTGTGTATTATTTGACTGGCAGACCACAGTAAGTGCACTTACAGTGCTGTCTGTCAGACTGAGGGTTTAGCAACACTGGGGCTTCTCAGGGGAGTGTCCTCTCTCCTTTCCTTTTCATTTGCTCCAAGGAACTGGTGGTGGATTTTAAGAGGAACAAGGCTCAGGTGACCCTTGTTTCCACTTAGGGGTTCAGTGTGGACATGGTGGAGGAATACAAATACCTTGGGGTGTACTTGGACTATAAACTGGACTGGTCCTTTAAAAAAGGATAGAGCCAACTCTGTCTAAAGTTAGGACAATATCGGACTCTCCTTTACACCCTCTCCATCATGTACAGATCAGCTTCAGCAGCTCGTTCAGTACCAGACTCCCTAACAGATCCACACAGAGCGACACAGGAAATCATTGCTGCCTCTTGCTGTCAAACTTTATAATGACAATCTATAATCCCTCACACTATGTATACTGTGTATACCTCAACTGCCTGTAGATATGTAAATAATATTAATTCTTACTTCTTCTTTTTTGTTGCTATTTTACTATTTTTTGTCATTCTTTTCATCATATTGAGGAGAACAGCACATATATTTAATACTGTATTAAACTGCTTATTGCAAATTTACCTGCTTTTATGACTCAGGAGCTTTGTAAGTTTTTGAATTTGCCTTAATAAAGTAACTCTGATTCTGATTCGCATTCTGATATCTGATGATTATGAGGCAGCAGCTGCAGACAGAAAAATCAAACCAAATCAATTTTGATTTGTAGCTCAAATTCACAAAGGACTTAACAATCTGTAAGAAGCACAGCTTTGAATGACATCACAGTAGATTAATGGATGCTCATTCCCACCATGGGCCTACCAGCAGTGACAAGTGTGTGCACTCTGAATTAATATTAGCGAGAAAAAAAACTGTACAAATATCATTCAATTTGCTTCAGAGCCTGTATCCAGTTTTTTTTGTTCATATTTACACCGCCAAAATATGTAATGTATCTAATAAACTCATGAATGATTGAAATTGTCTACAGGTTGGCATCAATAATCAACCGTGTATACTTCCACCCAAAAAGCTTCAAAATACATAAAATATATTTCATTTTACAGAGTCATTTATCTGCTACAATCCAAATTATTTATGTTGAGTGTAAAATCCACTGTGTATTACTCTTTTGAAATATTTAACGGTGGTGAATAAAGGAGCAGAGGACATTCGTATTGTTTGGGATTATTTGTTTTAATTGGACGTGTTGCGAGCAGAATGCGTTTCTACTCATGCTTCCTTTTTTTCCCCTGCGTAAGCAGAGGAGTTGAAGAGGAGCGACGAGATAAAAGAGGAGTGGAGGGTGGGATCGAGAAGCCTGTCCGCTGAGAATCGGACTCCCCCATTCAATCTGTGCAATCTCCACGACAGCGAGGAATAGATTGCTTTTTAAATAGATTGCTTAGCTCCCTATCTTAGAGCCACTGATGTGGATACATTTCATAGCAGCCCTTGTCTAAATGAGTGCCAGCACATAGCATGATAGCAGAGCCACTTACCCTGCTGTTATGAAGGGTGCAATACTGTTAGTATAGCCCTCATCCCCTATTTGGACTCTGAAAACAAATGGGAAAAGAGAGTGAAAGAGATACATTATAGACACATTAAGGGGCTGGGGAGAGCTTCCTTCAGTGGATAAGAGAGATATATGTATAGTTATTAATTGCACAGCATTTCGTGTGTATGAGCTCCACTGAGTCCTTCATTAGAGTCAATATTACACTGGTGGTTGAGAAAAGCAATGGGGAAAGGAAGGAAAAAGCCAAACAGAGGGAATTGTCTGTGCTCTTTTGTCTCCGGACAAGAGGAAATGCAGCACATTTCCAATTGATTAATACTGCAGACAGGGTTTGTTGGCGGAAAACCACATTATGCTGCAGGTTGGTGGGTGGGTTGCTGGTGGGACGAGGGGGAGGGAGAGAGCAAGAATTGATATCACGATTCAGTTTAAGCTTCCTCGCAGACCCTCCTGCTGCTGACTGTCCCTGGTTCTGGGTCATCGCTTAGCGTCATGACACCACTGAGAGGGTGACAATGTAAACAGAAAAAGCATTTTGAAAAAGTAAATATTTGAACTATTTCATTGCCACATACCACTTCACCATTTAAGTATAAATATATATACATACATATATATATATGTGTGTGTGTGTGTGTGTGTGTGTGTGTGTGTGTGTGTGTGTGTCTGTGTGTGTGTATACATATATACAGTATATATATATATAGGCTTATCATATTGTCAAGTCGACAGGCAGCATGGTTGAATAGCTCAGAGTAATACCAATCATCATCAAAAGATCCACTATTATTGCATGTATTATTTTTGTTGTTGTTGTTTTTATACTGCCTACATTTACTATTCTTGATTTTATTTATATATATATATATATATATATATATATATATATATTCATTTCATCAAAATGTTTGCTGTTGTTTGCTGCACATTTCTTAATATTTCTCACTTGCAAGGTTTGTCTTTCCTTTTTTACCCAATCAAGTATGGCCTGCTACATTATACCCAGTCTCAGCCTAAAGAGAGCAAAGAAAAGATGATGCATAATTAATTGGTACGAAAGCTGAATATTTCCTGTGGCGTTTCTGCCAAATGAGTCAGAGTTCTATCCTTCCCATCATTACAATCAATTTTCCTTAATAGTGTGCTTAATAAGTAATGAGTGGCCTGAAAACTGCTGTAACCAATGTCGTCTTGATCAGCCAACAGTGCTGTCTTCATTTTCTAAGTAACACATTGCAAAATTAGCAAAGAAACAAATATAAAGTTTTCGTCCAAACTGTATTGATATGACTGCATTTGAAGCAAATGTAATATTGTTGGCACATGGTAATATGGTTTAAAAAAAACTATAAACCAAATTTTCTGTCATTGAACCTGTGGATACAATGTTTTCAATGGACAAGCAGTCAGTCAATCAGTGAATTTGTGTGCGTGTGTGTGTGTATGTGTTTCTTTGGATCAGCAGGGTTGGTTTTAGAGTTTTAATTACCATGGTTATAACAGGATTACAAGAGATAAAATAAACTAAGACGCTCAGGGTGATTGTGGGCTAAATTAAATAGGATGTAGTATGGTAATCTGCTGCGTGGTGATAAGAGGATGTAAATAGCTGCCAACACTAGATCAGTTATCTGGTGTGAATAACAATGGTGTGAAGCTCTTGATTCTCGTGGTCGTTATGGACAGGTCTCATCTCTGTTCCATGATCTCAGGGATTACACACACACACACACACACACACACACACACACACACACACACACACACATTTATGTGATTTATGTCATCATGACATTATTTACATTGATGGGACTTTTTTTAACCATCACTCCTGAACCAGCTGCCAGAAATGTAATTATCTTTGGGGTAAACTGATTAACCCGATGCTTAGTTAATGTTAGTTACTTTTGCAAAAAGGCTTATCATATTGTCATGTCGACAGGCAGCATGGTTGAATAGCTCAGAGTAATACCAATCAACAAATGATCCACTATTATTGGATGTATCATTTTTGTAGTTGTTGTTTTTATACTGCCTACATGTACTATTCTTGATTTTATTTGATATTATGTGCAAAGCACAAATAATCCTATTAGTATTAGTATTAGTATTAGTATTAGTATTAGTATTAGTATTAGTATTAGTATTAGCATTAGTATTTAGTATTAGTACACCGTTGAAAGATTAGTGCACCGTTGAAAGATCAGACTTTTCCTGAGTCAGTCCTCATTAACATTAAGTTATACTGTATAGTATAATAATCTTTTCCGCAGACATTTTTTCCGCAATCACTGCTAAGTTAACATACATGGAGCCACAAGTTCTGTTACCAAGTTTCTCAGAAACAGGCCATTTTGTCATCTGTTTTTTGATTTAAAGACTCACTGATCTGGAACGAAAATCATATGTTGCAATTTAAAAGTTGTGTATTTCATGTCAAATTAAAATTGCTGCACTGACAACAACAGCATAGAGACTGGGGCAGGAGGAAAGACTTTGGGTTTTACTATGAGACCACTGGAAGGGGCCTCTGGAGTGTGATCCCTGAGATTTTATAAGAACCAGAGCAATGTGTGGGGAGCAGTTCCTGGCTGATCCTCTATCACACGAGGTCATGTTAAAGGGTTGTAACAACAAGATCAAAAGTGTCTGTTTATCACTATTAAATCCAGAAGTCCAAAATATGATTTAGAACTTCATCAGGTGTTTCTTAGTATTAATAGTTCAAACAGGCCCACAAATCCTAAGATGAAAAAAAAAAAACTATATTTCCCATAAATATTTAGTACTATGCTAATTAAGGCCTCATTTCACATTTCAATTCCAGAGAGGGATTTATTTATATTTACAGCCACATTTTATTGACAAAAAAATAAGACACACTTACAGAGAGAAAAAAAAAACATTCACTTCACTGTTGTTGTTGTAATGATTGAAATGCATGCAGTATTTATCCCTGGTTAGCTTTAAAACAATCATTATCATCACAATCTACAGCAGGAGCAGCATGCCATTAGTACAGAGCAGCATACATTAGTGCACAAGAACAACAGCTCTTTCACTGCAGGGAAAGACATGAAGAGATGACATTCACATTAGATATCCTGCAGTTTCAACATCCCAGTACCACCATCAGCAGCTTTTAGCCTACAATAGTCAGTGAGAGGCCACAATGCTTAATTCATTTGTCAGTTGATATAAGAAGTTGTCCATTACATCCGATATTATGTGTCAATAATGGGTTTCCCAGCATGCCAGCTGTTTACAGTGGTTGGAGGAAGAGGTAGAGAGTGTCCAAATACAGGAGACAGGCTGGCACACAGACTGACACTAACACAGCACTTTATACACCATCATTGTCACTGACAAAGCCTTTCTGAAGTGTCAGGTTATTGCTGCATCAGTGCATTTAAAAATAGATGAGTTTCAAGTCAAAACATTTAACAATGTGGCCTCAGAAGAATATTTCATTTTTAATGTGTTATTTATGTTGGAGTTAAATGTGGCTAAATGCAGCCAGTTTTGGGGACTGGTAAATAATTGAAGGCTGACAGTGTATCAGTGGAGGTAAGCATAATGTGTTCACGGAAGGCAAAGTGACTGGATCACATGGCAGCAATGATGTCAGCCTGGCCCGCAACAGTGACAGGAAACCCACAGACACACACAGAGCACACAGGACACAAACAGCAGAGTCCACACCATCTCTTAACGCACAAGATGCATACGCTGGGGGAAATGTCTGCGTGTGTGAGCGCATGTGTAATTATTTTATTTGTATTTTTAAAAAATGCTTCACACATTTTAGCGTGCTGCTTTATTTTGTTTCCACAAATAAAGGAGCGGTAATTATCAGATAATTCCAGGGTTCACCATATAATTCTATTATTTGAATAATCTGTAACGGTAATGACTGGGATGATTCATATAATTACAATCACGAGTCTGTCTGAACTTTAAAAACCAAGTCCTTCCTGGCAGTGCTGTAGATGATAGTAACGCAGGCATATAAATAGGCTCATTTGATATTCCACAGTGGTGACTGGGAGACGTGTAAAAAAAATGATTTACACAAGCCAGGCGGTGTGAGGAAATCTCCAGCGTATGATCATGGGAAGTGACATGTGTGAGGACGTGGCTGTAAGAGTCAAGTTGATCCTATTAGCTGTTTAAATGGATTTTACATGGGTGTTAAGGTTCAGAATGTGCCATCAGACATGGAGAGGGAATCCATATTCATGGAGCGTTGCGCTTGCTGGCAATGCAGAAAAGCTGGTTATAGACCATTTGAGCCAGGGGTAATTGTTTATCTAGACGCCTCTTTGCTCAATGCATAAATTGAGCTGTCGAGCGCTCACGGTGGACATTTTGTTTTCTCAGCCATATGTGTGTGTTTGGGAAGCTCAGCAGCAGCAGCAGTATGACATGTGGTGTAAACCCCACTGCGATAAATGTCATTTGAGCATCCATTAGCATAAAAAAGGGGTCCAGAGGGGGGAAGGTAAGAGGCGGCGGGGCTCATAATAAAAGCACTACATGGACTTGTATTAGAAGACGTTCCACTCTATAACTACAGCAGCACAATGCTGTCTGCTGATACCAAGTATCACAGACCTGCTCAGTGTGGTCAGAACAACACTGATATGCTTTGACTTTAAAAACAAACATCAGCTGTGACGCTTTATTTTATATTTACTATCATTTTTATTTATTTTTTTGATTCAATTTGTATAAAACTGAACAAATGTTAAAACTGTCAATTATATTCAGAGTTTGCCTGCAGGAAATTTCTTACGCATGATCTGATACAGTTTTACGATGTTAGGCAGTGAAATGCAATTAAATCTGCCCTTTTTAAAACGTATTTATTTATTTTACTGCTCTGTGCACAAACTGAAATGGTTACGGTTGGAGCTTTACAGTTATGATTAATTGATAATAATACTTTTATATCAATTATCACCTTATCTTTATTTAAAGCTTTATCCCAAAAGGAATACCAAATATTGTGCAGGTTGAGGATTTTTATATACTAATTTTCCAGTTAAATAATAGAGAAAGTAATCCCAGATTCTTTGATTGTAAAAATATGTTACTGTTAGGCCCATTTGATTCTACTGTAAACTGAAGGTCTTTACACTGGGTTTTACACTGTTGGTTAGAATATGCTGACAGTGTATTTTTCACAAGTTTTATGAGTTTTTATATTTTAAAAAAGATGAAAAATTGATTTACACGTTTCCAAGCATTTCGTCAAAAATAATAAAAAGAAAAGAGTGATAGAATGATTAATTCTCTTCTTAAATTTTTCTTAAAATAGTCATCTGAAAACCAAATTTACAGACAGCTCTGATAAAAATGTATCTAGTTCTACATTAACCCAACTGTCTGCCTGCAGCTGTGCCTGGTCAGCATGGCTGGGTTAAAGTTATTTTTACCCCTGGGGCCTAGGATCTAGGGACCCCAGAAACTTGTGGTTTATTTACTTTTTTTGTTTACTTTTTTTGTGGTTTATATATTTCAACTTAAAACTGTATAAAAGTAGGGACAAATTAAGTACAGTATCAACAGACCAAATAACAGACTAAAGACAGCTCCTGCTTTATTTCCTAACCCCAAGGCCCCTGTCTTGAAGGGTGTTCCTGTCTGAATCTTGCATATTTTCTTTTGCATTTACATGTTGCATGTTTCTAAAATACCAATGAACAAACCTGGGGCCAGTTAACACTGAACATTTTACAGAGGGCAGGTGGAGATGTGTTGTCATTAGTGCCCACTTTCTCACTATTAACCATAGGCCTCGCTAGACGTTAAAAACATAATGGAACCACAGCCACGTGGCTTCATGTCTATGGCATTGAAAAGCACTGAAATGAAGAAGTCTGCATTGTTTTTCTGAGGTTATGCAGAAATTAAGCTGTGCAGCTTTCACATAATGTTAGAATTATTCAGGCTACCGGTGGTTGAAGGGTTTGAGCCTCTATTGACCAATAATTTCTTCAAATCAATATTAAGGCTGACCCACTTAATGTAAACATACAGGTTAGTGTTAGTGTGTAGGCTGCCATGCTGGCCTTACAGCATGCGAACAGACACTGCTCATGCAGATTGAGTTACATAATAGGAAGTTGCTGTCAGACAAGACAATGAGCCCCTTTTCTCTCTGAGACCTGACAATCTCGAAGCAACACGTCTCAAACACACACACACACAGAATAGAACAAACACACACTATGCTGTCCAACGCCATGGAAACAAAGACAGAGTGACAGCACAATTGGACAGACACGAGGACACTCTTGACCTCAAACTGTGGTTCAACAGACAGGAAGTGGGCAGGAGAAACAATATACACATGGCAATGCAGCACAGCTTAAAGAAGAGGTGAGTGTTTTCTTTTTTGGAAGGGTGGAAAGTGAAGGTGTGGCTTCATCCAAACTGACAGTCCTCCCTGGGTGGGTGGGTTAGTTGGGGTGAGGTGAGGTGGGTGGGTGGGTGTCGGGGGTCGGGTTGGGGCGAAGAGAGGACTCTCCTCGACTACGCGTATTCTTAAGCAATAACAACGTGATCCGTATTATCCACCCAAGAATACCCGTCACCGAAGAGAGTCTTTCAGTAAACATAGGGAGCTAAGCCAGAAATCATGTGAGATGCGCCACTGCCATCGCATCATCATCACCACCACCACCAATATCACCATCATGGCCATCACCACCACCATGAGCAGCCTCCCTTCAAGCTCCAGTGGCAAACAGACACATACACAGAGAGAGAAAGTGGGGCAGTCGCATTGATTGAAGACGCCTCGCTGCAGCATGAGGCAAGGCTCCATCAATGGCTCCTCTGCGAGGGAGAAAATTGACAACGGTGGTATTTTCAATCCGAACCAGCAGCATGTTTGGAGTGGAGAAAACAACAACAAAAAAAGAACGTTGTGTAAAAGCTGTTGATGAGCCATTCTTTCTTGCTTTTGTACAACAAAACTCTGGAGGCGCAGCCCGGACCCCCCCTACAACAAGCTTCTTACCTAGGCGAGGGTCAGGCTGCGACGCCTTTGTCTCCTGGACGTCCTCAGCCATTGGGGACATCCACTTTCCTGCCGCTGCTCCTGCTTGGACCTATTTGGGTGTAATTAGAATTGAGGGATAGTGGGGGTGGGTGGGAGGGCAGAGCACACACAGGGGAGACGTGGGGTTAGAGAGGTCAGGCCAGGAGCTGCCATGCTGGGACAATAGTCCCATACGCTCCAATACCAACACCACCACCCTCCGTCCTCCCCCCACACCCCCAGCCCTCCCCTCACCCCAGCAGCACAAGAGGAGAAATCAACACATGGATTATACCACAGGAGGGAGGTTGCAGTGCATGCAGAGAACTAATTTGTTAGATTATTTAAAAATAGTGCAGCTCTTTGCGGCAGCACACCAGTGTGCACTCTGGCTCCCTTAGGGCTAATTACGCTGTCCGCTCTACGTTCCAAAAAATTTACATTCGATCAACTGGAAAATTCATGGAGGCGTGTCAGAGTTGCTGAAAAATCCATCTGTTATTGTTTTTTATATAAATGAATTTCTAAATATTATTTAAGCAATCATTAATATGACTTCCCCTTGTGTTTATTTCAAATTAAAGCGATGACTTTCGATGCCAGAGTGAGGCAATGAATTATGTATGAAAAGTTCAAACAAATTTATTCTATTCTATTCTAATTGAACTAGCCAGCTGAATACAAAGCGCATGCTCCAGCTAAGCTGATCCAAAATCATTCCATTGATTTATTGTCTCCAATCAATATTTACAATTCCTCTGCAGATGGTTTGGTTAAAGGAATAGGCTTGTTGTGTGTCACCCTGATGCCGGGCTGGTACTAGATTAACACTCTAAATTGGAATTTTATAACTCATGTTCACCAAAACTGAGGAAAATTAGAGTCATTTATTGATGTTATCTCAATCATAAGTAAATTAACAGAGAATGAATGAATTAAAAAATGAATCCACATGAAACTGAATGGATTTGCAAACAAACAAATACCGAAAACTCAGGCTTGATCCCTGATCCAAACAATTCCAACTCCGCAAATGGGACTAAAGCAAGACGGACAAACAGATGGAATCAACAGCCCTGAGCGGGGTGGAGGTGTGGGCAGAGGAGGGAAATAAAGGAACATGAGAGGAGGAGGGGTTAGAATGGGGGAAGACAGGAATAAAAAATGAAGCAGAAAAAAAAAACAAAGCAAGGAGATTAGATGCTATTCCATAAGTTGTTTTCCTTTTTTTTTTTATTTTCAGCTTCTTCTTCTCTGTTTCCCTCAAATACGGAACATTTGATCCAACTGGCACACACATTCACGCACAAACACTCACACACACACACACATACACAAACACGCACAAACACACAGAGCCCCCTAGTCTGGCCCAGCCCAGGTCATCTGTAGAGAGAAGAGAACCTGAGGGCTTCAGCTTGAGATCATCAACACACATGCACACACACACACATACACACACACACACACACACACACACACACACACACACACACGGGTCAGCTACCCCTAGTATCATTGATTGTTCAGCGGAAGCACCCGAGAGACTCATCAGATTACTCTGAGAGCAGAGGCTAAAGCTTAAATCAAACACTAGGATTCTTTTCTTTCCTTTACTTTCAGTCTTCCATAGTCATCCCACACACACACACACATACATATACACACACACACTTAGAATTTCAGCATGTATCAAGTAAAACACCACAAGTTTGTCAGCAAAAAGAGGCAACAAAGATGTGAATGGGATCTCAGGTGTAATCATCCTCTTTTTTCTTAACTCACCTGTCTCGCTTTACACACTTTACACACACACACACACACACATACACACACACGCACAAACACACAGAGCCCCCTAGTCTGGCCCAGCCCAGGTCATCTGTAGAGAGAAGAGAACCTGAGGGCTTCAGCTTGAGATCATCAACACACATGCACACACACACACACACACACACACACACACACACACACACACACACACACACGGGTCAGCTACCCCTAGTATCATTGATTGTTCAGCGGAAGCACCCGAGAGACTCATCAGATTACTCTGAGAGCAGAGGCTAAAGCTTAAATCAAACACTAGGATTCTTTTCTTTCCTTTACTTTCAGTCTTCCATAGTCATCCCACACACACACACACATACATATACACACACACACTTAGAATTTCAGCATGTATCAAGTAAAACACCACAAGTTTGTCAGCAAAAAGAGGCAACAAAGATGTGAATGGGATCTCAGGTGTAATCATCCTCTTTTTTCTTAACTCACCTGTCTCGCTTTACACACTTTACACACACACACACACACACATACACTTTTTAGTCCTTCTGATTTAATTGCCCATGAGTCTCGTGGAAAGGATTTATTAGGACTCATTAGCGGAAGAAAGGGAATGAAACACGCTTGTGGTAATGTTATCAAAAATTAAGACATAAAAGAGAGATAAAAAATTGTTTTAAAAAGAAAGTCAGACACAGGAGGGATAATGTCAAAAAAGAAGAAAAAAGAGAGAAATAAAAAATAAATCATTGGTGAAACTGAAACAACAGGTCCACTCTGTTATAGCCTCTTACCCTCTTTTCTTCTTCTCCTCTCTGCTCTCCCGTAGCCCAGGGTGTTGCCTTTTCTCTCCTCTCCCTGTGCACCTCTTCTAAAATTCCCTTTTCCTTCCATTCTTCCTTCCTTCCTTCCTCCCTTTCCTTCGACTGATGCCTTGTTGAGGGTCCGTGGCAAGATTGGCAAGCTGGGAGGTGGTGATATCCCTCCCCCCCTCCCAGTTCCAGGAAGAGCTCCCTGAGGAGAAAGAGGAGGCAGATCCTGGCAGGAGATGGAGGATCCAGCAGCGGGAGCAGCAGCGGTGCTTGAGGAGGCAGCGGTGCTGATGCTGATGCTGCTGATGCTGCTGCTGATGCTGCCAGAGAGGGATAAGGGGGGGATGCTGAACAAAAGATCTCCTCTTTGTCCTTTCCTTGTCCTGTCCCTCTTCCTCTTTTTCCTCGTCCTCCTCCACTTTTTTCCTTCTTTCACTCTCCCCACTGCTTTCACCTTCCCCACTCCACTCTGAGTGCGAAAAGGAGCCAGTTGTTGCTCCGCCGCGGCAAATGACCTGACAGCCGGTGACGAGCCGGCTGGGCGAATGAGAGAGCAGGGAGCTGATGGATGAGGGAGAGACGGAAAGGAAAAGGAAAGGAGAGAAACGGAGAGCGTGTAGTGTGATGTGGCATCTGTGAGAGAGTGATAGAGAGGAGAGAGAGGGATACGGAGGTAGAGATGGATGGGGGTGGGAGGATGGACGAAAGAGGAGGAGAGAGATGGAGAGGGAAAGGTGGGGTAAGGCAGGAGGCATAGAGGGATGAGAGAGAGAGCAGACAGTAGAAAATAGAGAGAGATGCAAAGAAACACAGGGAGAGAGAGAGCGGGAGAGAGAGAAAGACAGAAAAACAGAGAGGCATCTCGCAATGAAAACCTTCAGCCACCAGCAGTCGTTCTATCGGCCCGTGTACCTGCTGAGAGGAAAGCCAGGGAATAATTAGATTTCAGCTTTGCACACACACACACACACACACACACAGACAGACACACAAAAAAAGCCCACAGTGTTATCATCGCTCTCTCTGCCACACACACAGACACCAACAGAAACACAACATGGGCACCAAGCACTGGTGAATCAACTCGTGTACTGTACACTTCAGGGCCAACACCTTAACTCGCATTCACTATGCTCTTTTTTTTTTTTTTGGTGTGGGTGTGTATGTATGTGTGTGTGTATAAGGGAGATTTGGTGATGTTTTCTTTTTTCTTTGCTGAGAAGAGAGAAGACAAGAAACTGTACAAAGGTATCATGACTCCCATCCTTTAACTGTTCCTTTTTTATTTGTCTTTTTTTGTTTGTCTCTGTGGGTTGTTGGACAGAAACTGGCCACTGAAAGCCAGTATCTAGACTGACTATTCAGTTTGACCAACGTCCCCTACAATTTCCCCATGTTTTGTTTATATTAGATTATAACACTGCAGAATTGTGTTTCTCTTTTTTTTAAAAAAAAAAGTCTTTTGAAAAAGGACTTAAACTATCATCAGACACCTCATCAGTCAAAATGCAGTGGCCCTTTAATTTATGGATAAACGTGTCCCGGCTGACAGTCCAGAAAAATCCTTCAGCACCACCGTGAAATCATTTCTCTTCTTTTATCTGATATTAAAAGAAAACGTATATGAATATTCACAAGCTTCTGTCTAAGAGAGTAATCACATCACAGGCAGACTACATAATGACCAGAACAGATCACAACACATTTAATGAAAAGCCAGAATCAGCCAGCGGAGCCAATAAATCAGCGTGAACCTCAGAGGGAGAGACGCTGCTGCCTGTAGAATCTTCCTGGAACCAAAATGCAAAAAGACAGGAGGGAAATAAATAAATAAAAAAAAAAACAGAAGACTGAAAGAGAGAAGAAAAATGAAACTAATTTCCTCAGGGCTGATTTAAGGTCTTTCTAATGCCAACCGGTCTCTTAACTCGCTGCAACAGGCCTTGACTTTTCAAGCTGACATTTTCAATTAGTAAGGCCTGAAATTATTTTAGCACAGAGACAGAGAGACAGTGTTTTTGACTGCAGATAATGGCCAGATACTATTAGATTCCCTGTAGGTGTTCAGATCTCTCTTTCTCTCTCTCAGGCTCACACACACACACACACACCCACACCCACAGAGACACCCACACAGATGCAGGAAGAGATCACCGATATTGTTCCACCCGTTTTCAAAGCAGCAAGGGACATGGAACCAACGCAAGCGTCAAACAAGCTTTCATGTTCCTCCCCTCCTTTACAGTTAAAGTCAAAAGACGTAAAAACTCGACTGAGGCAGGAGATCTCTCCCGGTGCCTACTGAAAAATTAGGGGGCTGTGAATCAATAGATCCGTTTGTGTGTGATAATGACTCAGTATAAGTCTACTTTGTCCTTATTTGATTCCTCCTTCCTCTTTCACATCCTTGAAGAAAGTCGACTACGAGCAGGGAAAAAAAACAAGCCGTGCAAGTGCTCTTTATTTCTGTAAAGCCACAGAGCAATTACATTTAGATTTCTGCTTCTGCCTTTGACATGTATGATTCTCCAGAGTCAAAGAAAATTAAAATCCCTCATGGATTCCGCAGCGATTGTCACTGTCTGTGACGCCGATTGGGGGGGTGAAATAATCATACATGGTTTTATCTTGGATTGAGATGGAGCCTTAATGTATATAACAGACAAAAGGACCAAGGCCGTTTGAATGGCTCCGTTTGATGGTGGTACATTGCCCCCTAATGGCAGTCAGAAGTATGTCAACTACTTTTGCCACTGTTTTTGGCCCATTGTTCATCCACAGGAGACACTTTCAGAATAACAGTCATAATTACCATCATGTTCATTATTCAGGTAGCTTAATGCATGTAATTCTGATGTGCATTCTATGATTTTGCTTATAACCTTTCTACTTCCAAAATACATAGCAGTAAAATATATAAAGCAATATAGGGAATAAAAGGCTTGTAGTTTGTCATAGTAGGTTTACAGCAGCTTTTCTACTATAAAACTATGAGCAGGAAAAAATAACGTCTCCTTCTTAGCTACAGTAAACTGGTTCGAATAAAACCACAAGCACGAGCTGTAATTTGAAAATATTATTAATGGCGCTTTCAAATATTCATTCGAGCTTCACTGTGTGTGTTGAGATATTGAGATTTATCCAGCATTAAAGTTTAAAAATCAAATTGGACTGAATAAGAGGCTGCGTTGGTGTAAAGAGAGAGAGCTGCAGAAGGGAGACAGACAGACAGACAGACAGACAGACAGACAGAAAGAGAGGTGCACACTTACTGTGGCGCGATGAGGCTGTGGGCACCTTTTCTTCAGCAGGAAGGTCTCGTCTTTTCAAAGCAACCAACCATACAAAAGGCAGGGAATTGGGTTTGAAGCGCCACAAGGCCATCTGCACAGCAACGCGTACCACACAACTGTAACACGCAGAGAAAGTAACAGGGGGAAAAAGGGAAAATCAATAACTATTAGCAGCCAATTAATCCTACAAAGCCGTTTACAATGGCAGGATAAAAGAGGGTTGAAAGACAGTTTTCGTCTCCTTAATTAGTTAAAATGTACTTGTATTATACAAAAATATTGTGTTGTGTTTAAACAACATCTAAAGCTTGGAATATCGTAATGTGCATTAGACTGATCACAACATCTTAACGTTGGCGTAAAATATATGGGGCAAGACATTGTCTATAAATATCTATGTCTTTATAATGTACATATTGGTGGTCAGAATTCAGGAGGAGTACCTTATAAATCACTTTAATCTTTGATTAACCACACACACACACACACACACATACACTTGCTAAACATAGTGCAACACTTTGGCAATTCACTGTGGACAAATATTAAATTAAAATTAAATATTAAAATATAGTTGCTGAATAAAATATTGAGAGTGGTCATATAAGTGGTCTAAGTTTGTGAGACAGGAATGGTTACAAATTTACATTCGTAATTAAGGAATACAATAAATTATGACATATTCTGCAAAATGTGACGGAGTATTGGTCGCTGAAGAGCACTGTAAAAAGGCATGTTAGCATTTGCAGTAGCATGTCGGCGCTCCAGCATCAGCGCCACATTGTCGATCCTTGTTAATGAGTAACCGCAGTCTGTCCTGGAACGCTAAGGAGCTCGAACTCAGCGCTAACAAGCAGATGCCTCTATGTCCAGGCAGACAGGCTCCGCTGTGCGTTGTTGATGGGCGACCTCTTGCCCCGACTCACAGATCTTTGCATAACTAGAACCTCTACCTGCGCTTCTGATGCTGCATTTGGTTCAAGAGGTCAACAGAAAAAAGGGGAGGCAGTTATCATGTGCAGAACCTCAGAGGCAGTCAAGGAGCAAGAGGGACAGTCTGCTATAGTTTCTGCAGGCAGGTTGAGAAAGGTGTCATCGCCTGTTTCCTCAGAATGAAAACCCATGATGTCCAAGTGAGGCTAATGATGCAGTTTGCCGTTGCACTTTAGTATATTACTGTGATTTTTTATATACAGGGTGAGTAATATTTACACCCAGGAAGCTGTGCAAGACATCATTATGCCTCTGTGCTGGTGGTAGGTTGTGCATCCATTTGTCCATTTGTTTGTGCATATGTCTGCCCCTCTGTCTCATCCCTGTGAATTCATTATTTCAGAAGGGCATTGAGGAAATTTCATCAGATTTGGTACTAATTGGCACTGTGACAACAACATGGTTTTTGGCAATAACTCAACAATTCATGCAGTAATTATTAGAAATTACACTGACCTTTTATTAAAGTCCTCAAAGTGTATTCTGTCACTGTGCTCAGACATTGATGTAAACTCCGATTGGCAGTGGTGCACAACCGGGAGGCACTAATTTTAGTTTTATTGATGTATTCATCAGCTTGAAGCTGCATGTAATATATGTAAACACAATTTAAAACATTATGTTAAAAAAATGCATTTTATCTCAATCTCCAGATGTGGAAACCACTGAATGCTGACAGGAGAGGACATATCTGCTCTAACTGCATGAGCTCGTAAGATGAGGTGTTAAACAGCTAAAGTCATTAAAGTTTCATCTCCCACTGTTTTTCCTTGATCCAGAGCTGTTCACCAGACAATACAGCAACTGGTGACTGACCTAGTGACAGAAGTCATCAGTCAGAGCCAACATCTTTGCCCACAGTGGATTTCATTATATAGGCAAAGACTATGAAATCCCAATACTCCAAATCTGTATCTGAGAATACAGTACAGTATACATCTGCCTAAAAATAATAATAATAACTTCACCTGTACATGTGTTGACTAATAGTAAGCTGTTATAATAGTGCTGACTTTTAAGGTCAGGGTTAAAAATATAAACGCATAAAGGAAAACTGGACATAAGGTTCAAACATGGTGTCCCAGTCATTACCATGAAAGCTATAGCTCCAAATCAGTCATGATGTCTGTGGAAATTTGCACTAAAGCCATTTTTGAGAGCTTTAAATATATTTTACACACATTACCGAATGATATATGACGAAGAGATCAAATTCAGATACTAAATAGAGGCATTTCAGGGTGTTTGTGACACTGAAAAAATATATTCATTGTTTTACGACCACTCCTTTTTCCTGTTCATTAGCTTTCATTTAACGTCTCTGGTCAGAGTATAAACTGCACCACAAATTATTATTGTTATAATTTCTTTGCAAACTGTTCTAAGACAGGAATCAGTGGAACGAGTGTTGGTTGTGAATGAACTGTAAACGCTTTTTGTCCCATTAGAGAGCAAGCTCATTAGTTCTGCAAGCCGTATTCCCTCTCTTCAGTTAAAAACTCTTTATTGCATGAAATTATAGCCAATAAATTCATCCGTGCAATGAATATCTTGTTTGCTGCAGATTTGTATATTATTTCATGTCTGTGTGTATGTTAGACTGCATTTTCTACATTGTGAGTTTGGCCAGGACTCGTAAAACAGACGTTTTATCTCAAGTGGACTTTATTATAATAAAGGACGAATAAAAATAAACAGATGGACACTCATCAGAGAAGACAGAGGCCTAAGGTGACTGACAAAGCTCACTGGCATCTTGGAGCTTAGCTCATCTCAGCTTTGCTGGAATTGATTAAATAGCCCTATGAGTCAGGAAGTCATCAAGCATCTGTTATGCTGTGCCGCTTGAAACTGTAACCAGGTTTTAGATGTGGCTATTTTTGTTTTCATACTTATCATATATAAGATATAAGTTTAAGAATTGTTTTTTTTGCTTACAATACAAACACATTAAATAACGCAACTACCAATGTACTCAAACATGCATGACACACAGAAACAAACAAATATCCAAATACAGACAATTCTGGTTTGGTTTACTGACCGCAAGGCAAGTGGACATATTAGATAGATAGATTTACTTTATTGATCCCAAATTGGGAAATTACTATCTATCTATCTATCTATCTATCTATCTATCTATCTATCTATCTATCTATCTATCTATCTATCTATCTATCTATCTATTAAAACTGTCATCAATGATTCAGTAACATGACAGGAGAGAGTTTTGGGAAGATGGGCACTATACATAAAAAACAAGCATGACGATAAGTGCTTTGCTCATTTGCATTGCATTGCTCATTTGTTGACACAACCGTGAACTTGAAAGTAGTACTCAACGTGCGCAGGCAACTGGAAGATGTTTCACCTCTCATCCACTGAGGAGAGAACTGATGAAGCCTCTTGGATGAGAGGTGAAACGCCTTCATCAACTCAAACAAGTCTAGTTGCCTGTGTACGTCGAGTACTATTTTCAAGTTACCATGACCTCGATAACTGAGAACCTTCACAGACAGCAGTGAATTTGTTTTCAGTCACTTAAAGAAAAACATAAACACACAACCCCCACTGCCATTAAAGCCAGAGGAGAGTTATGATATGACCATTTGTATTTATGGCCGGAGGAAGGTAAATGAGCATCAGAGGGTGGGTGGACATCTTGGGATTGTTCTGTGCTTACTTGTGTAAAAAACCTGGCCATGTATTGACCAAGAAGACTGACCTTGACCAGCTGCTGGAGGTCCTTCCCATCTCTGCAACCGTCTTCCCTCCAACAGTCCTCAGCTCTTGGACCCTCTGGTGGGTCAGGGTCAGTCATTACCGGAGAGCAGTGGCGTGCCATCAGGACACATGAGGCAAGCAGTGACTGACTAGATTAGGCTAAGAATAGACACAGATAACAATACGTTTGTGGGATATCTCTCCTACACTGCAATACAGCGGTATCCCATTAAGGATCTGACGTAAGCCGTTTTCATGGCAAACATTTTGACATTTTGTCAGCAGGGAAGAGCCAGCTGTTCCAGACAACAGTAATGATGTTCTATTCCAGAGGCAGAAAAATTACTTTTTTATTTTATTTTGTGACAGTGTATCCTTTGAGATCTGATTGCCACTACTGAACAACAAAAATCTCCATGTCAGTGGACCAAATTTGTACCGCTCCTCTAATGAAAACAAATATTTGATAAATGTATTTTTTGGTTGAATACTGCATTTTATTTTTATATATCATAATGCATCTGTAAAAACATATAATAATATAATATGGAGAAATATGATGGAGAAAATATCCTTCCTATTTGCATATGATAAGTGGGATAAGATACATGGGAGAGACTCAAGCCCAAAATGACACAGAATGTGTGTGTGTGTGTGTGTGTGTGTGTGTGTAATGGCTGTGAATCAAAAGGCAAATGAAGGGTTGTGACTGGGGGCGATCCTTGAGAGAGTCACCCATTTTTCCCCCTTTTAAAAGGGTTTTTTTTGGCAGTTTTTCCACACCCCTGTTGAGGGTGTAGGTCAGAGGTCAGAGGATGTCACACCCTGTACTTTTTGTTAAAGCCCTATGAGGCAAATTGCAATTTGTGAATATGGGCTATACAAATAAAATTTGATTGATTGATTTGATTGATTGATTAAAAAGAAATCCAGACTAGACATAACAAGTGTACAAAGTTACCGCAGCTGTGGGATAATTTGGGATCATTTTACCAGACAGGTCACAACAAGGTAGCCAAGTCCATACAAATTTAAATATGAAGATAAAAGAAATAAGTAAAAAAAAAAACACAATGATCCTAAAATCAATCAACACTCGATACGTAAACATAGCAACAGTTAGCATCTTGGGGATGTTTCTTTGGCTAATCAAGAAGGCTATAGAGAGGCTATATAAAAAATAACATTCTACTGTGAGTGACAAGTACAGCTGGCTGCCTTGTTCAATGTACCAATGCTGCCTATAAAGAGAACCTGGTGAATTGTCATATATTTATGATATGAATAATTGACTCAACGGCGGTATAGAGAGAAGAAGCTCAGGAAAGACATAGCATTGCAACTGGACGGCAGGGCATATTCCTGCATTTATGTGTGGAATCAGTACTCATGGTGACACCACAAAACGAAACAGATGAACTAATAAGTGCACTGGTGCATACCGAGCCTAAATATACGGGTACTGTCTGCATACGGGATGTTATCGCTTGATAAGCTGAACAGACCCACACTTCACCCACACACACAATGCATGATGTTTCTCCACAAATGCACCATACTACACGCAAGAGAGCTCCACTAGTGTGAGGAATTTATTGTAATTCTGAGGATGTGACCTTTTGCTGGCCAGAACGGTTTCACAGGCTTTTTTTTTATTATTTAAATCTTGACCAGTACTGTAGTTATCAATAACAAAAATACCATTTACCCTGACTAAGGGGGAGGGGGATAATTTCAGAGATGGGTATCGTGGAACTTAAACCAGTAAACAAAAGCAACAAGAATACTGCATATTTTTTTCTAAATAATATATTTTATTTATTTTATATACTTTATTTATTTTACATATTTACCTATATGTTACAATACATGTACACCAATGTAAATCTCATGTGTGGACAGATGTTGATTAAAAAAACATAGCTATTTGTAAGAAAGCATGACTCCAGGCAACCAAAGAGAAATTTCTATCAAGGTGAATAATCAGAGAAAGTGGAATGGTTGGGCAATGGACACAGCTGAACAGAGAGGAGCTGAGGGGCCTTCAGGCTTCAGCTGATTGTCTGCTGAAAGAATTCGCCAACACGTCTCGAAGGACCAAATAACAGAGAGAGGCTCAAAAACACTTATTGCTGCTCTGATTGCCATATTCTCCAGATAATTAACTGTCAAGGTTCTTGCCCCCCCACACACACACACACACACACACACACAACACTCACACACACTTACTCACTACTCCCTCCCACCCTCTCTTCTCATTCTTTTTCCTATCGCCAGGTCCGTCTCTCTCTCTCTCTCTCTCTCTCTCTCTCCCTCTCTCTCTACAGTTCTTATTGTTGGTGCCTTGGAGCTCGATTGGCTCCTCATTACTTGCTGGCACATATTAGCAGTGTTTATCCATGAGTGATCGTCTATCTCACAGAGCAGGGAAAGGAGGCAGGGTGGGAGAAAAGGAAGAGGGTGGGTGAATTGAGCTGGAACTAATTTTTTGACAGATTCTTGATATAAAAACACAGGGACTGTGTGTGTGTGTGTTTGGGGGGGGGAGGTGTTGTTATTCATCTGAATCACTGTTGTCTTGTGGCAAAAAGATTCTCTACAAACACTTTTAGACGTGAGTCCAGGAGTGTTTGGGGTAGGTTTTTACTACCAAACCAAACCTGGTTCATTTGGACAGATTTGAGTCATACACCTACATTTACTCCCAACCATCAAAACAGAACAATGCTTTTCATGTTTGTATATGTGTATTTAAACAGTGGCCTGGCCTGTACTAAGCAGTGTTAATTTTATCGATAGATAGAATTAATATTAGATACAAGTAAACTTTTTTAACTATTTTAACTTCTTGCATATATAATGGAAGGAAGTTTGAAATAATGAAAAGTGAAAAACTTGGTTATATAAATAAGCCTTAACTGCTTGTGGGGACCTATTGTATAAATTTATACAACAGGCAGCTTGGAATATAATATTTCAGTAATCTATTTAAAAATGTACTCATGAGATAGCACTTTTGGCTCTTCACTTTTTCTGTCTAGTTATAGACAGCAATGTCTAATCATACGGAAACAGTGACACCTGTGGAGGTCTTGAACATTACATTCATCCTTGTGAAAAAAATCAATTGTGGAACCTGATTTAAAATCTAAGTATTAAGCTTAAAAAGAAACTCATTAAACAATTCAGTGCAATACCATTACAGATATTTATGTAGTTATTAATTCAGCCAACTATATGGGAGTCAGGTCAGGAGTTCCAGTGTCTGAATGGGGGAAGACTGGTTGTGCAACATTGTTTTAGTATTTCTATAAATGCTAGTGTCCTTGAAATGTACACTGTAGTCAGTGCGTTTGTTCTTCTGTCCTTGATGTCTAGGGCAAGCAAGCAGGTGGTGCCACTTGGAAGATGGTATGGTGGAAGCTCAAGAACAAAAGAAGGCCAAGTACGCTGGCCTGGTGGCTGACTGTCGGAGGAATTTGTGGAAGGCCCGCTGCAAGCCTATTGAAGTGGGCTGCAGCGGCTTTGCAAGCCAGTCTCTACATCGGGTCCTCGGACTCCTAGGGATCTGCAGACTGCACAGACAAAGAGTCCGAGTCTCTCAGTACTGGTGAATTGTTGGATTAATGTAAATGGATCATCATTTCAGTCGTCCATTATATGATAAATATCTTTGTGTTTTCTAATGTTTTCACATTTTGTCTTAAAACGAACCCAGACAGAGAACAGTAATTCCAGATATTCCAGTATCTAAATGAGTTAGTGTTTTACAGCGGAGAGAACAGAGACAGATCCAGTCCGTTCAAAATGCCAGACTTTGCTTATGAATGAATTTACTGCAGAGTCTAATTACTGCAGTGCAAACTTCCATGAGTAAACAAGTGAACAATGCTTTTTGAACTGTATACACAACAGAAGTAGGAAAATTATGCATCTTAGCAGATTACTGATGAGAGAAATTCAGACTTGCAGCATGAGATGGAAATGATGCACATTACTTTCCTCTGTGAGATGGCCAGGTGTCAGAAAAAAAATCAAATTTGACAATTTTCTCAGTACAAATGAAGGGACAAAATATTCATAGTATGTCAGCACAACTCGAGTGGGAGAAGGAATAAGGCTATGTTGGTAAAAAGGGAGAAGGAGAAGGAGACCCAATTACTCAGTGCACATTGTGTGTGGAATTGTGTATTGACTTCTGAGTATTGGAATTAACAATGGGGCTGTCAATGGACTGCCATTACGTGGAGGGCCAGGTTCACGTGACCACCAAAGCTAGCTGAGCTAACTGGGAATTAGCCTATGTTTCGTTGGCTTAACTGACACCAAGCACCAGAATGTAGAGTACAAACATTCCAGACATGCAGCTTGATTGGCAGATTACAAAAAAATTCCAAATTGTGTATATTTGTCCAAATGTATAACAAAATGAAAGCCACTCTTTTCGTAGTGGATACTAATATAAAGAATCTAAAAAAAATACACAGTTCTAAACGAAAATATTCATATAGCTATAAGTATAAATATTGCACAGTGGTTGAGTAGGAAAATATATAGATGTGAATAGAGTGCACCGTATTTGAGCATTATTAGGAAGTATGCATCTAGATGTAAATATATAATACAGTAGATGAGTAATTATTGTGTCTGGTGGTGTGAAGGAAGATACATACACATATTATGTATAAAAAAGAAAGAACTTCAGGTGATTGGGCATACAGTGTTGATTTATAAGCTCACCCATTTGCTCCTCCCAAATAGGGGAAGCAATGGGGCACTCACTCGATCCCGCCAAATGTGGTCATGAAGTGCAGTTTCTATGAAGCCTCTCTTGTAGTATTCACATCCTCTAGTCTTAGACTTCTTAGATTGTAGCCTTAGATTTTCCTTTGATTTCTAAATCTATGAGGTATGACATATACTGTATGAATATACAGTATATGATACACCTTCAACTCAACTCTTTAAGTCACCATGGCAACTTTTGATTACAGTTAAACACAAGTAGTGTATTAAGATCAGCCAATCAGACTACTCATCTGATATCTATGGCGTCAGTATTTGACGTTTCGATCAAGTCCTGTGACATAATAATTTACAGTAGACATACAGTAGTTGATAATGCCGGGTTGCACTGGTCACACTAGTTTGTGTGTGTAAAAATTGTTTTTTTGTTTGTTTGTCAGTCTTGTGACTTTAACCTGTCCATTGTGCATCCCACTTCAGCTGATTTCAACAGGAGCTGACACTAGTTAATGGTTGTTGTACTGACTCAAGGTTTTGCATTCGAATACCACACAGTTTTCAACTCCAGTCTGATTGATGGCAGTTACCAATAGTTACCAATATATATACATACATATATACACACACATTATTACCCGCTGTGAATAAAATGATGTTGGGTTGTACAGTTCCTTGAATGGTGAAAAATCAACTGCCATGTTTGTTTTTGTTGATAATGCCACAATTCCTTTGCATAGGGCGTCAAAGAAATGAGATCTGACCTCAATGCAAGAAGAAAAATGTCAGATTTAAATTTAAGGGGATTATACCCCTTTACATTAACCATTATACTACCTTGAATTGTACTTATGTGTTTTATTTTCTGAATGAATCCCATTTTTCTCCATCTATTGGAACTTAAAACTTGCTTTTATGCTTTTGGAATTCACCTTCTCAGTCCAAAACCGACACCATCAGCTCTCCGAAAGCCATCTTGGCTGAACCCTTGTGTTACAGTGAATCATCCTTTTCTTAACCCTAATTAAACTTTTAAAGCTCTGGTTAGCATATTTGAAAGGTTCGGGGCAATTTCCACTACATTCAAAATGCTCTGTCCAAGAAATCCTTATTACTGTTATCAGAGACTTTGGTCATATTAGGGCCCAGAAGGGAAAGGTGGCAATATAGTTAAACCCGAGCTGCTTGGCCTTAATCAGACCTAAGAGAAGGAGACAGTTGGCTGCATAGGAAATGTTAAGGAAAGGAGAAAGCAAGGGAGACTCAATGACTTTGTGCACACTGTGCATAGAACTGTGTCCACTTCTGAATATTGTGCAGGACTAATGGAGCTGTCAGTGTACTACCATTACATGGAAGGCAAGGTTTATGTGGTCAACTGAAATAGCTGAGTAAATACCACTGGGACTACTACTGTTCTTAATTGGCTCAACTGCCACCAGTTACTAAGCAAAAGTAGGCAAATCATTTAATCACCCTCACCGTATTTAAGACTTGAAACTTTCCTTTTTGACAAAGCTTATAGTTGGAGCTGGTTGAGGTCCATCTTTGATCAGCTCATAGTTATGCTGCCATAGGCCTAGACTGTCAGGGGACATTTAGACCTTATCCTTCTCTTCCTCTGCCTGTTTTCCCTCCTTCCATCTACAGCACATCATTATATCTATGTCTTATTAGTGCCCCTTACTAATTCAACCTCTTCTCCAGAGTCATCCATGGACCATCGACTGTGGTGGCAGCTGATCGTGGAACATGCCCCGGAGATGCAGGACCCGGATTCAGCACCGCACTCATCGCATTACAAGCATTATATTATATTATATTATATTATATTATATTATATTATATTATATTATATTATATTATATTATATTATATTATATTATATTATATTTCTTGTATAATTACGCTAACAACCAGTCATGCAGTGTACACGTGGCATCCATGGCACTTCTGTGCATCTCTTGTAGTGGGATCCCTCACTCAAGTCTCTCCTGGAGGTTTCTGCGTTTTTTTTCCCTTGTGAAAAGGGATTTTTTTGGGCAGTTTTTCCTCACCCTTGCTGAGGGTGTCAGTCAGAGGATGTCACACCCTGTACTCTTTGTTAAACCCTTATGAGGCAAATTGCATTTTGTGAATATGGGCAATACAAATAAAATTTGATTGTTAACTAGATTGTTAACTAGAGCTGGTAGCATTTCAAATAAACACCATGAACTTAAAAAAAACTTCCTTTGGTATAGCAGCATGAAAATATACCAAATTTTTATCAATCAATCAATCAATCAATCAATCAATCAATCAATCAATCAATCAATCAATCAATCAATCAATCAATAATGTCTATGCACAAGAGTATTGATAGTGCCACTGTGGCAGTAGTCTTACTACAGTTCAGTTGTTCTTGTTTTGCATTTTTGTTAGGCTCATTATCAGCAGTGATAGTGATCATATTCCACACTGCCACACCGATCTAAAAACTATGTGTCTGTGTCAATCAATCAATCAATCAAATTTTATTTGTATAGCCCATATTCACAAATTGTGTCATATCTCATAGTCTGGAGAATCTCTTCCTGTTAAACTGGATGCATTGTAACATTAACAAGACAAATCCTCGGATGGAACCGGATGGATGGGAAGTAGCCACCCGATTGGTTATTCTGCCTCCAATCAATCAATCAATCAATCAATCAATCAATCAATCAATCAATAATGTCTATGCACAAGAGTATTGATAGTGCCACTGTGGCAGTAGTAGTCTTACTACAGTTCAGTTGTTCTTGTTTTGCATTTTTGTTAGGCTCATTAACAGCAGTGATAGTGATCATATTCCACACTGCCACACCGATCTAAAAACTATGTGTCTGTGTCAATCAATCAATCAATCAAATTTTATTTGTATAGCCCATATTCACAAATTGTGTCATATCTCATAGTCTGGAGAATCTCTTCCTGTTAAACTGGATGCATTGTAACATTAACAAGACAAATCCTCGGATGGAACCGGATGGATGGGAAGTAGCCACCCGATTGGTTATTCTAGCCTCCTTAACAACATTACAGCAGCGTGAGTGGAACGGAGCGATCAATCACGCCACAACATGATGGCACAGTGCCTGGAGAATTCTACAAGAGCCAGACAAGAAATGTCAAGGGTCAGGAAAAAAAACACATTCACATTCCCACAGGCTGAAAAAGTAACCAGTGAGGTGCTCCACTTCAGATGAAAACATATCAATTTTTCCCAAGACAGAAAGAATATATTCAGATTGTTATGGCCTGGCTCAGAGACCATAGCAAATGAGAGAAAACAGGTGAGCAGAAACTAAAACAAAACAGTTTTATGTAAAAAAGATTTGCTGATAATGAAAAATATGAATCTCAACAGATAAAGGTCAAGCCATCCTCTGTTGAGACCAGTTTAGGATAGGCCCCAAGTAATACACAAGACAAAGGAAGTCACACAGGTGTCACAGGTGCAGTAATCAGAGAAGGGGGAAAAAAAACAGGAAGTGAAGTGATCTGAAATGAGACAATACATGAGTACAAAATAAAACAGGAAGTGGTCAAAATGACAAGAAATGAAACCCAAAACTTGCAGTTTTTTACAATTGCTTACACACTAAAATTAAAACGTTCCCACAATTAGCAAAACCTTACACTCAATGAGAAAAACATCAGCCCAGATTTGCACAACTGTAAGCACATTGCCAACTTCACACTTTTTGCAAAACACTACACACAGTGATTTGCAAACCACTAAACACACTTGTATAGATTTGACACAGAAATGTATCATGATATCATTTCCTTGCAATTTCAAAGCAGAGGCTTTCAAATGAACACACCTATGAACCAACTGGTTAAACACAGCCACAAGGTGTGCACACACACAGATGCCTAATTCCAGACACACCAATCAGGTTTAAGCACTATAAAAAGGCAACAGGTAAGTTCACCTGTCTTCAACAAAAATGGATGGTGTCAGAGGAAGAGGGAGAGTGCGGATGAGAGGGGGAGAGTTTTGTAAATCGATGCTGAGGAAGTCCCCCATGAGTTTATATACTGTACATTGATACATTGGCTGGATTTAACCTGACAACAGTGAGAAGTAGGGGAAGACACATCATTGGACCACAGGGCTATTGTCAATGTACCAGGGCAACATTGGGGGTAACATTACCCTTTGTGCTGCCATTATACAGAATGGGGTCCTCCACCGCCATGCCAACTTGGATCATTACAACACTGACCTCATTCTTACATTTGTAGACAGATTACACAATATTATCACAGCAGCAAAACAAAGGGACCAGATGCAATATGTTGTCATCTGGGACAATGTATCTTTCCATCATTCTGCTCTGGTCCAAAACTGGTTTCATCAACACCCACAATTTACAGTTCAATACCTTCCACCATACTCCCCCTTCCTAAACCCCATTGAGTAGTTCTTCTCAGCATGACGGTGGAAGGTTTCTGATCTCCGACCCTATGACCAGATGCCCCTCATTCAAGCTATGGAGGAAGCATGTGATCAGACTGATGCACCATCAATACAAGCATGGATTCGTGACTCCAGAAGATTCTTCCCATGTTGCCTTGCAAATTAATATATAGCCTGTGATGTTGAGGCTCTATGGCCAGATCCAGCTAGGCAGAGACATGATGTTTCTTTTTTTTTCCTGTACTGAATTGGATACATCAGTTATGATACAGTACAATGGTACGTTCAGTAATACTGTAAGAAAACTGGAAAATGTTTTGTTGAAATGTTCAGTATTGACTTACTTGAATTGAGCATATGAAAGGAAATAAATATTTTCATTAGTCTGCACAGTTTGTGTCCTGTAGGGTTGGTGAATTTAGTTTTACTCTTTCTCTTTCTCTTTCAGTTGAACACAGGAGTGTTAAACTGATTCAAACAGAATCAGACCATATGATGGATGTGTTTATGTTATGACAATAATACAGGGTTTTTATAAGAAATTGTATAGTTTTGCCGAATGTTTTCCATTTTGCAAATGATCTGCGGTGTTGTGCTACTTGGGTGTAGTGTTGTGCTAATTGTGTGAAGTGTTTAGAAAAACCGGGCCCTCTTTTCAAAATTGTGCCTTAGCAATTGAAAAAAACTGTTGGTGGAGTAAAAATTATATTAAATCCCTCCCACAGGTGGCTCCAGATGGTAGAAAGTCCCAACAAACCATGCAGCCAATTTACAGGATCTCATCCTTAACAGGAGGTCATGGGTGGTGTAGTGTAAAAAAAATCCCTACCTTAATCTTACATTTCACAAAATCTTACATTTACATAGATTGTTGACTATTAACTGGCAGATCCGAACAAATCGGAGCCAACAGTAGGCCAAGGCCACACACACACACACCACACACGCACACACACATTGATTCAGAGAGCATCCACTGATTTTTGAGTGTTTATTTTTGAGTCTAAGTTGCAATTTTTGAAGACATGATCGAAGATTGGACTACGAAGGGCTGGACAAACTTCAAAGCCATCTGGCCCAGCTTTGAGCCCTATTTCACATCACTTCAGTGGACAGCCATGACCAGCATTTTCAACCAGCAATTCTCACATTATTTATAACTTACTATAACATAGCCTTAATTTAGGTCATTTGTATTTGCAGCCAAACTTGTACATGTCATCTGAGCTGTAACAGGTCAGGTCTAGATCCTGATGCTAGCTACCTTCTGTCCCATCTACAAGCATCCCCCTGCTTTCTGCTGCAGCTGATAAAATGTTATTACTTCAGGCTGCTGGTCCAAGGCAGAGACAGCAGTATCCGTCTCTATTTCTTCCAGCACGCTGCCGTAATAGGCCCTGATTATTAGAGCCCCAAATTAAATTCAGATGGATATTAGCAATACATAGCTCTCGTCCACAGTGCCATTTCCCTGGCATATGCAAGACTCGATGCAGAAAGCATTGCTCTCAGCCCAATTAATCCCCCTCTACTGCAAAATCAGACACACAAATCCACCGAGTACATAAACACTTACACACACTTGGCCATTTCAATACAGTCCAATTTTATGCCAACCTACAACTAGAAAACAAAGAACACAGCAGCCAGCCAAACAGTGTGAACAATGCTGCAGTGATTAGTGATTTGGGATTGTTTTTCAGGGCGTGTAAATTGAAAAATTCCAGCTGGAAAGCATGCCGAATTGATTCTGTAGAAGAGACCTTGCTGATGTGTTTAGTATTGTCCACACGAGCAAAATAATTCAGTGGTAATAGGAATGGTTGCTCGGGAGTGAGAGGAGGAATTGCATTTAAGTGGAAAGAACATTGAGTCAACATTTCTGTCTTTGTTGTCGAAGAGCGGACTTGCACACTGCGGCTTTATGAGAATCTCAAATGTGTGTCTCTCTCTCTCTGTGTGTGTCTGTGTGTGTGTGTGTGTGTGTGTGTGTGAGAGAGAGAGAGAGAGAGTTTGAAAGAAAGGAGGGGACAGACAAAACAGACGTGTACACTAATGTTTTCCCGCTCACACAACGCTTTGATAACAGAAGATTTAGTGTCAGTGCTGGAATTGTTTGATTAGAGTTGCTAATATTTTGTGCATACTTATTCTTATTAATAATTACTTATTATTATGTTCATTAGGTTCACCCTGAATATAGAAAGACAACTTTTCACGCTTACATTCACACCTCTGGTCAATTTAGAGTGTCCATTGAGTCAAACCCCAATCTGTACACCTTTGGACTGTGGAACGAAACTGAAGTACCTTGAGAAAAGGCAAATACAAGGCGAACATAATCCTCACATAAATCCCTCTTCTTGCTGTGAGTTGTTGTTGTTTTATTTATTTTTTTTTTTTGGTATTTTGAATAGAATAGAATTTAAAGATATCATCATATATACAACTATTTTAGATTAGATTAGGTAGACCTTTATTTATTCCTTTGGGAAGACTCCCTCTGGGAAATTAAAAATATTTTGCAAATAGATTTTGTAAGAGTGAATAACACTGGGTGGGTGACTTCATTTTTTTTTTTTTTATTTAAAGCAAATGTGGGTGTTGTAGCCAGAACGGGTGGGTCTCTGATTACGTTGACAAATAGCATTCCCCATTCAAGTCAACAGAAAGGTTTTCAATGACAGCTT
The DNA here is from genome assembly GCA_016785345.1 of Trinectes maculatus. Taxonomy (NCBI): domain Eukaryota; kingdom Metazoa; phylum Chordata; class Actinopteri; order Pleuronectiformes; family Achiridae; genus Trinectes; species Trinectes maculatus. Next base: position 36,012 of record JAFBJQ010002958.1, read on the forward strand.
GCTTGACAAAAGGTCAGCGTCAGGCTCAGCACTGCTAATTAAGTCCAATTGGTGAATGTCAGATCCACAAAGGGCAACGCTAATCCCCAGTCCTGCCTAAATAGGTGTGTGTGTGTGTGTGTGTGAGAGAGAGAGAGAGAGAGTTTGAAAGAAAGGAGGGGACAGACAAAACAGACGTGTACATTATGTTTTCCCGCTCACACAATGCTTTGATAACAGAAGATTTAGTGTCAGTGCTGGAATTGTTTGATTAGAGTTGCTAATATTTTGTGCATACTTATTCTTATTAATAATTACTTATTATTATGTTCATTAGGTTCACCCTGAATATAGAAAGACAACTTTTCACGCTTACATTCACACCTCTGGTCAATTTAGAGTGTCCATTGAGTCAAACCCCAATCTGTACACCTTTGGACTGTGGAACGAAACTGAAGTACCTCGAGAAAAGGCAAATACAAGGCGAACATAATCCTCACATAAATCCCTCTTCTTGCTGTGAGTTGTTGTTTTTTTTTTTTTTTTTGGTATTTTGAATAGAATAGAATTTAAAGATATCATCATATATACAACTATTTTAGATTAGATTAGATAGACCTTTATTTATCCCTTTGGGAAGACTCCCTCTAGGAAATTAAAAATATTTTGCAAATAGATTTTGTAAGAGTGAATAACACTGGGTGGGTGACTTCATTTTTTTTTATTTAAAGCAAATGTGGGTGTTGTAGCCAGAACGGGTGGGTCTCTGATTACGTTGACAAATAGCATTCCCCATTCAAGTCAACAGAAAGGTTTTCAATGACAGCTTGCTTGACAAAAGGTCAGCGTCAGGCTCAGCACTGCTAATTAAGTCCAATTGGTGAATGTCAGATCCACAAAGGGCAACGCTAATCCCCAGTCCTGCCTAAATAGGGATCTTTGCTTTGTATGTGTGTGGGTTTGACAGTGTGTGTGTGTGCGTGTGTGTGTGTGTGTGTGTGTGTGTGTGTGTGCGCACGCGCGCAGAGACAGGGAGCAAGGTAATGGGTTATGTGAGTTTGGGGGACTTCAAGAAATACAATATGTACATTCTGCACATTTGCTCTATAAGAACAGAGAGAAACTAACACTAATACTAATAGACACAAATTGTGGAGCTTCCCAATGGCCCATTAAGAATTTACATGTGATCAAATTAACATACAACAGAAAGTAACTCTTTACTTACAGTGTGCTAATTTGACATATACCGTAGGGCATAGAGGCATCAGTGTAATCATGTATGTGTGGAGTAATTTTCTATTTATGTATGTCTATGCATATATCTGTCTGTCAGCTGTCTCCACTACATGTTACATCTTTGTGTACAGCCTTGTATCTTCTGATCCTCTTCCAAGCCTTTAGTGAAGCCTCCATCTACTAAACTTTGGCATCTGTCTTCCTCAAGTCTGCTCTTTAACATAGGAAGTGATGCTCAGTCACGCTAAGTGCAGACACTTGGCTTGGCAACAATACTCCACCTCTTCATCCTGAAAAGCTCTTTGACTGCTTTGACCAGATGTTCAGATTGACCTGCTGAATGACATGCCATTCTTTTTTCTCTTTTTTGACGTTTTAATACATTTGTCTGAATCAGAATATGAACGCTTAAGCATGCATCCTGTTGTTTCCATTGAGTTCAGTGAAATCCTAAATAACAACCAGTTTTTCCAGGTCTGTTGGCAGCCACATATATCCCAGCCAAGAACAAATCACCATGTTTGACAGATGGGATATTATGCTTTGGTTTTTATGCTGTTTCTTCCTTCTTTCTTCTCTATTATTTTTACTGTATTTTCATAATCTGCTCTTTCTGATTTTTAAAAATTTTAAAGCATTTTGTGGTGAAGAGCTTTTCCTTTGGAATTGAATCTTTTTTCTCCATCATGTTAATCATTTTTCCTAATTATCTTGTGCTCTCTCGGTCTACCAGGCTTTCAAACTACATCTGATGTCTCTTTTTTTATTGATATTAATTGGGATATGTCTCTTGACCAGTCATTCAATATTGATTATTTTTGACAATATTTCATTTCACATGTAATTTACTCAAGTTCACCATCTGAAAACCATAGAAATTCTGTTCACTATATATATTAACTCCATAGCTATAAATACCACAGTTACTGCTTGATTTTTTTTCAGTGTAAATATGACCTTTATAGTGTATCCATATTTAAAATATACAGATATATTACAATAAGAACTGTAATAAGACTTGTGCCTACTGAGTGAACTTTAATCAAGGGGGAGGCGTCAACAGTATTTACTTTCCCTGCTGTTCTTATCCACAAATGCAGATCAGTAAATGCCTCGGTCGTCTCCCTCTCCGCTTGCTGTCTTCAGGCCGCTGTGGGAGGAAATGTGTGCCTTGCTCCAGTGTTTGATTATCAAGGCTCTCTGGGGATGTATGTGTGGGTCTGTGTGTGTGGGAGAGGTTGGGGGAGGGGGGGCATGGGTGCTTTGGTTGTGCATGTGTGTGAGTGAATAAGAAAGAGACAGTGTGGCCACATGTAGCGTCTAATGAGCCCCAGTGGTGGCTCTCCAGTGGTCCAGCCTATTGATCATTAGACTGCTGTCCACACTCTTATTTCCAACAAGGAAGCGCCAGTTACAATAAGAGTCTGATCAGGAAGTCTGTGTGTGTCTGTGTGTGTGTGTGTGAATTGGGTGTTTGCACTGTTAAGTTTGATGTAGAAAGTCAAGGTTTGATGTGTGTGAGGCATGAGAAAGACAGCAGACTGCCTCCAATTATTAGGATGTTTAAACTGAAAAGGGCAGAGGTTAGCAAGCTATGTTAGTTTACGCTGGTACAGAGGACCAGCACTGATTTGACTATAAAATATAATATGTCTGACTTTAAAATATGTCTATCTCTATGCTGGAGCTGCCCACTGTACCACAGATACACAATACACAATAGCAGAAGACAGAACTATCTTGTGCATGTATTTTTTTGTATTGTATTGTACAGTTTTACTTTCAATGATAAAATTATATTATACACTTATTTTAATTTTAAAAAAATAATGAGTTGCACCCATTTAACAACAAAAACGTTTTTCCACAAATAAATAACAAAGGAAAAAACCCTCTAATAATCAGCTATCATAATAATAACCAACGATTTAACACAGAAATACAGGAAGGAATCACAATCAATGAGGTCATGGAATATACATGGAATAAGCATGATCCTTAACACAGCAAGATCTTCTAAACTTCTAAAGTAACGTTTGTGATGTTTGCGTCTGCATCAGCGAAGTAACAGCCACAGGTCTGTATTGTTTTCTACACAGGAGATGCTACAGGAGCTGTTGTTCTGAGGCCACTTCCTAACTTATGACCTGAATAGATCCTTAGAAAATAGTCTAGTATAGGTCTGCTATAGGAACAACTTGTTCACAACACAAGAAATAAACATCAAATACTCACATCTTAGAAAAAAACTGAAAATCTATTCTTTCTGCGGCTCCACTAATGGAGCCAAGAGAAACTACAAGGGATTTTTTTGGCAACGTAAACACGTCATATTAGAATTTCATAATTCATCTCTAACGCAATAATGAAAGATGTACTGAGTATAATTAAATTATCATATCATTGCTGGGTTTGTGTAAAGTGCAAAAAATTTTTCAATCTATAGTTAATGGAATAATCCACAAACCATAAAGCCTCATAGCTGCCTGGATCGGAAATTTCTTAGGATGGGTTATTTGGTCATTAAAAACATCTTACTGTTGACCATCTGATAAACTGTTCCATGTTTCACATTAACAATATAAATAAAACATTTCATTTTTATGTGTCTTTCAAACAACACCAAACAAAAAGTAAACAAAAAGGACACCAAACAATAAGTACAAACAAAGCAAAAAAAAAAAAAGAAACAGGCATGTAAAAAGAACAAGAGAATAAAAGCAGTGCAGAAAAAACAGTGCAATTGTGTTTAAGTGGGATAGGCAATTTTCAACAGGAACAGTCTGGTCCAGTTCAGTCTGGAGACTGGACTTGAAAAGCGGGAGAGAATCCCTGTTTCTGATTTCTGGGGGCAGTGAATTCCAAAGCCGTAGAGTAGAGCATTCAGCCACTCATGATAATGAGGCGGGACAGTAAAGTGGAGGGAGGAGGCAGAGGGGAAGGGGAGAGTTGTCAACTGAAATGGAACCTGTACTGTCGGCTTTGAATAGAGTAGATTTAGCTCACGTTAACACTTTCATATGTCTCCTTAAAAAAACAGTGGTGGTACATTTTTTACTGAACTCTCAGTTGGCCTCTCACTTACTGCTCCTTCATGGTTTTCTCTCGCTCTATGGCGTCCAAGGCAGCCATGTTCTGGGAGGCGGTGATGAGGTGCACAAGGCTGATGCCAGACTTGATCAGGCAGATCGTGCCACAGAGTCCCTGCAACCAGTAGAGCCAAGCTACAAGACAAAACACAGATACACAGCTATAAACACTAAATTGAGACTCTGATGTGGCTTTAAGCAGCTAAAAAGACAATATCTGGAAACTGATTTAATATGTGAATTTCAATGCTATGATTTAATTTATATTTAAATAACAAGTGATGAAGTGTAATACTATATGTAAATAAAGATTGGTTATAAAAACGTGATTAAGTTGAGTTGTAATAAATTGAAATAAAGTTCTGCTGTAATGAAGTTCAGTCATGTTCTCTGCAGATTAGGTGGGGAAGAAGATCTCTGCAGATTAGGTGGGGAAGAAGAAAAAGATTTTATTACCAGCAGGTTCCGAGATGTGATGTAGAACGTAGAGCAGACAGAAGAAGAGCTCGTTACCAGCACACATCACAAACAGAAACGGCTGCAAGAGACAACCACTCAGTCAGTGATGGAGTGCAGCATGTGCTTCCAGTGTGTGTGTGTGTGTGTGTGTGTGTATGTATGTGACATCCTGACCTTAGAGGTGTAATAGATTCGGAGGACAGGGTTCCCCGAGAGGTCGATTGTCTTGTGACTGGAGGATCCCTTTATTGTAGAGCTGAGGAAGTCAATGAAAGAAACAGACTAAGATAAAGGATAAGGAAGCATTAATGGTCAGTTTAGTCATGTTAAGTTTTCTCTCACAGGTTTCTGATGCTGATGTTACTGATGACAGCAAGAAGAAAGGTGTAATGAGTACAAAGCCCAGCAGGGGTCATGAGGCTGAAGAAAGTATTTATGTATACATACAGTATGTAACTGGGGTGTCTTAGTCCAATCATAAAAATCAGTAATGGGGCATTTTTAACTGATCTGTATCCGCTTTAGTAACAAGCAAAGTGTAAGGTTTTGCATAAATATCAGAATTTGTAGGATTCAAATGTACAGATAAAGACGATGTAAAGCCCAAGCCAATTAAATTAAATCCACCTACTGATGCTAGGTCAGAGTCCAAAGTTCAGTAGAGACAATGAAGCTGGATATGACAGACATGTTGAGGAAAGGTCCGTACAGCCCGGGTACGGTGGCCATGACCCACCTGTGCAGATGCAGCCAGTGGCTGGCGATGTCCAGGCACATGCTGAGCTGGAACAGGAAAGTGTAGGAAGGGTACAGCAGGGACAAGTTCACTAGCAGACACATTGTGGCACAGCGGTCTGTCAACATGTCCAGCATGGCTCCAAACTTAGTGGCTGATAGACAAACAGGACATGGTATCAAAAACAGATCCAAATATCTAATGACCATCGTAAACTTTGGTAAACATGAAGCTGTCCTTTGATTTTATGATGTGTAACATCCCTACAGATAAGTCTCCATCAACCCAAGTGGAAACTATGCCCTCACAGATACATACACTGATTCAGTGCCCGTGCAGCATGGCCATCAAACGAGTCAAGCAGAGCGCTGAGCAGGTAGCAGAAGACAGCCGGCCATGGGCAGCAGGGCATCAGGTAAAAAGACAGCAGTGCTAACACCACACGGGCATAACCTGCAGGGACAAGAACAGGATATGTCTGTACAAGACACAAAAATTCATTCATATCAACACTGAACTTTCTGTTTATTATGTGTTTTCTTGTAAAAAGGGGCTAAAAAATAAAAGATATATTATTCTCTATTATTGTCATGTAAACATGTCTACTTTTTCTTTCATGTAATGAATGAATGTATAAAAATACAAATAAATAAATAAAAACACTGTAGATTTCACCGAGTTTAACGTTTCCATATATTCACAGTAAACAAAACTATTGCCTTGAGTCCGTTACTTTGTTCCATTCCAGTTACCCTCATATTTCAACAAACTACGCCAGATTTAAAGGAGGCTGAAAGACAATATTCCGTTTTCTTTACCACTCTATATTTGTCTCTTTTCTGACTGGAGTCTAGTCTCTCACTGTATTAAAGGTATCTGCTATGCGGTGCTAACGCTAAGCTAGCTACCTGCTGGCAGAGACGGTTAAAACCCACCTATCAAATTGGGAACGAATAAGAAAATATTGTCCTGCGCCATCTCCGAGTCTATGGGCGACTCCTCCTCGAAACACGCGTCAGTGTGGACAGGTTTCTCAACTCCGACTTCACTCGACTATCGCAAACAATCCAAAGGCTCGTTTGTTTCCGAACTTCATGTGGGTCGAGCAGCAAAAATAATATCAGGGTTTCCGGTAGTTCACGGCTTCCGCCGGAAGCCGCGATACTACCGGTCAGACCGAGGTCAGTACGCATGAGATATTTATCTCCTGACAATCAGTCACACGTTACGTCATCATGTTTATTATTATTTAATGGAAGTAAACGGTACACCTGCATGTACGCTACATCACAACACATCACATGACATCGCTTTACGTTGGATTACATCGTAGTACGTTAAAATATCACACACACATTGCAATGTGATGCTATATGTTGTAAAGAGATGTGATTGTATTGTGTTGATGTAGTGCAGTGTACATGGAGGAGCCACATGTTCAGAAGTGTACAGTGATGAACTCATCATTCAGACTATATCCTCAGCATGACTGTAATGGCTCAGCTTTATTTCTTTTCAGTTCTGATCATGTGTTAATACTGTTGCTGTTAGGGTTAGCGTTCGGGATCCCAAGGAACTGCAGAAACAAAACAAAACACCATCCAAAATGCAAAATCCAAGTAACAATAAGCAGACCCAGGTCAGTTGCTAAATATACTTTCAGGTAACAGTTTCTTTTCACATCATATTCACAGCTTAATAAACCTAGAACTGTTGAGCATGGTTCACAGAAAAGGCCTTGGGACACAGGTGAGGTGATTTTGTGTCAGCACACACACACACACACACACACACACACACACACACACAGTCCTCCTCACACTCAACCTCATAAACATCACAAACATTGTTCAGAGAAGAAGACAGAGGTGATGCGTCTTGAACGTGATGAATCATAGTGCTGAATAATCAACTCATGGGGCCTGTCAGCTGACAGGTGATGAAATCAGCTCAGTAGATGTTCACTCTGTAAAAACATCACATGGTTACCAAATGTAATGATGCTTCTTTGAAATAAGAATTAGTGATGAGCAGGTGTCAGTCACACTGATCTCAGAGCAGTGATGAAGTGTTAGAACAGTCTCAGATCAGCCATTGTCTCTGTTCATTATGTGAGGCTGTCATGAGCTGTAATGCAGTTTTACTTTCTGTACATGAGCACGAACAGCTTCTGGCTCATCTGATTGGTCAGCTGTTTTTCTGCCCAATCCTGAAGCCTGTCATTATTCTCCTCACACAGCTTCACTGAGGAAACACTGGACCTTCACTATGATACAGTGTTTTGTGCAAAACTATGGACGGGCTCCAACATTCAACTGACCTCAGAGTCTCCAATCTATAGTCTGGATTCTGCACGAGATCATTCAGAATCCTCTGTCCAGAATCCTTCAGCATGTTGTAGCTCAGGTCCAGTTCTCTCAGATGGGAGGGGTTGGACGTCAGAGCTGAGGCCAGAGTAGAACAGCTGATCTCTGACAAACCACAGAGAGTCAATCTGAATAAAGAATAAAACAGAAAAGTTTCAATATTCAGAAGGTGAATATCAGTTGACAGTTCTCAGAGAATCTTCTGTATATTGTTGTGATAAAATTTCTTTTAACATTATTTACAGTTTATTTTTTAGAAAATATCAGTTCTCTGACTGTTAGTGTGTAGGTTTCGGTTCAATTGAAACACACACACAATAATTAGGACAAGATACTGAAATAATCTGAAAGTGAAGAATAATCCTGCATTTTAGAGAAGAACAACCGGTAACATGTAACATTCACAGTTTGAAATAGGATTCATTCATTCACTATCAGTGGAACCTAATTTCTGTGTCAACAGAAATTAGGTTCTGTTGTAGATCGAAGATATGATATACAACAGTAACAGAGAGTCAGTAAACTCACCTCAAAGTCTCCAGTCTACACTCTGGACTCTGCAGAAAACCACTCAGCTCCTTCACTCCTGAATCCTCCAGCACATTGTAGCTCAGATCCAGTTTTCTCAGATGGGAGGGGTTGGATTTCAGAGCTGAGGCCAGATTAGCACAGCTGATCTGTGACAAACTGCAGCCACTTAAACTAAATGAAGAATAAAACAAAGAAAAGTTTTCATCTTCAGAAGGTAAATTAACTGGTCAGTACAAATGTCATATTCCGGAAGACAGTGATGAAAGGACACAGTTGTCTTGTCTTGTCATGGCATGTCGCTGCTCTGCATGTGTGAGCTGTGTGTGTGCTTCACTCACATGTGTTATGGGTTAAAAGCAGAGACTAAATTTGTTGTGTAGTGTGTAACAGCCGGAATTTAATTTCAGTTGCCAACAGAGGCCACACCTTATTTTGTACTGTATCGCACTTTAGATGCGTACCACTTTCTGGCCCAACATACTATGGCCATTTTCACCCACAAGTTATGACTTTATAGTAAAAGGCTGTATATATGTAATGGTACATGTATGAACTAGAATTATATAGCACCGTGAAGACCTGGACTCATATAGTCTACTTTATGTTAATTTAAATAAAGTACCGTGTGGAAATCCATATCACCTCTCTCCTAACCTGCTAGTCTGGGGCTTGGCTAATGTGCCTAGGACTCTTCTACACTACACACCATTACAAGAGTACAACTTTGCAATGACAGTAAAGATTTCTTCTCTAATCATTGAACAGATGAGGGTCATGACGGAAACCTGGGGTCAGGAAATAAAGACTACAGAGACTACAACAGAGACTACAAAACCAAGCAACAAAAAAAAAACAACTGAAATATAAAACCAAACCAGTGTCAACATAAACTAAAATTCAAGACCAAACAAAAGGTTAAAATCCATAGAAAACAAAAATGTCCAAAACAACTCAAATTCAAAATCAGAGTCCCAAATGAAAGAATGAAAAAAGTACAAAAACACAAATTAAATCCAAAACAAGTAAGACATGACGCAACAGTAACAGAGAGTCAGTGAATTCACCTCAGAATCTCTAGTCTACAGTCTGGACTCATTAGAAAACCACTCAGCTCCTTCACTACTGAATCCTGCGCCTTGTTGTAGCTCAGGTCCAGTTCCCTCAGATGGAAGGGGTTGGACTTCAGAGCCGAGGTCAGATGAGAAAAGCCAAAAGGTGACCAACAGCAATGACCTATTCTGAAAAAAGAATAAAACATAAGAAAAGTTTTAATTTTCAGAAGGTGAATTTCAGTTGACAGTTCTCAGACAATCTTCTGCATATTGTTGCGATAAAATGTATTATAACATTCTCTAGAGTTTATTTTGAAAGCATCAGTCCTTTTAGTGTGTGTGTCAGTCCAACTGAACACACAATTATTATGACAAGATACTGAAATGATCTGAAAGTGAAGAATAATTCTGCATTTTAGAGAACAAACTGGAAACATGTAACAACCACAGTTTGAAATAAGACTCATTTACTATCAGTGGATTCAAGATGTGTGTCAACAGAAATTAGGTTCAGTTGGATATCAAAGATATGAAGCGTTCAGAGTTAGTTGAGAGTCAGCGAACTCACCTCAGAGTCTCCAGTCTACAATCTGGACTCTTCACGAGGTCACTCAGCTTCTTTACTCCTGAATTCTGTAGCTCATTTTGTCCCAGGTCCAGTTCTCTCAGATGGGAGGGGTTGGACTTCAGAGCTGAGATCAGAAAGGAACAGCTGATCTCTGACAACTTGCAGCCACGTAATCTGAAAGAGATCAATAGAAATCTGATCAGAAGTGTCCTGATCAATGAGGTTTTGTTTGAAATGAGAGCAGAGACCCTACCCAATGTGGTGCCCTAGGCGAGATTTTATATGGCATCCCCCTCCGTCAGCGATTTCTACGCTTACAAAAGAATAGAATAGAATTGTCTTCACCATTGTCTTTAATTTATAAGATAACTAGAGTAATGTTGCAGTTATTATATAAAAAATATGATTCCTAGAAAAAAAGGAAAAACCTAACAGATACATGTTGCCTTCTATGCATTTACAAAATACAGTGTCTTTTTTTCTTATATGTGTATTAGATTAGATACAACTTTATTGTCATTACAGTGAGATGTAATAACAGAGTGCGAGCAGGTGCCAATCAGCCAGATGGGGTGGGGGACTTTGGTATTATCATTTGTAGTAATATTAACTGGGCGTTGATTTCCATTTTAAGAGTTAACAGTAATAACTAGCATTAATATAATTATATTGAAGGTGATTTTTTTCCCCCTGATTTTGTGGCGCCCCCTTAGCCTTTGCCTATATCGCCTAATGGGCCAGCCGGCTCAAAGTGACAGGAGTAACTTTGCCGTTTGTTACTGTTTGTTAGCATCATGATGTCACACATGCTGTTGACCTCAGATCAGAAGATAAATATCAAATCACACATGTTAGACTGAAGTTCTGCTCATTATTACATGTTCTACACAATCATCTTCTGCATGTGATTTGTTGATCAGTTTATTGATTTTTAACGTTTCTTCTGTTCATACTCAGACTGCGAGGATATCATCTCCTGAAACGACTACTCTGAGAAATGGCGTCACACTGCTGTTGCCTTCCACTGCAGCTCAGCTGGAAACCTATGCAGACGCACTGAGACCGAAGCTGATGATGATGCTTTGTGGTAGTTTGTCCTTCAGGTTGTAAGAGGGACAGAAAGGACAGGAAGGCCAAACAGTTATTCCTCTGACTCAACAACAGCCTCCTCTCTGAATGAATCATGGCCTTGTGTGTGTGTGTGTGTGTGTGTGTGTGTGTGTGTTTGATCATGAGAAAGCGAGAGAGCAAGAGAGAGTGCAGTCAGTCCGCAGTCCATGTGGACATTGTCTCATTCACTGAATGTATTACTCATTATTCATTACTAAAATTTATGTTTGTTAAAATGAATGGAAACATTTTAAAATACAAAAAAAATCATCTCCAGTCATTGAACGCACCTCAGAATCTCCAGTCTACAGTGTGGACTCTCCAGGCCAGTACTCAGCTCCTTCACTCCTGAATCATGCAGCTCGTTGTCACTCAGGTCCAATTCTATCAGATGGGAGGGGTTGGACTTTAGAGCTGAGATCACAGCTCCACAGTGAATCTCTGAGAGTCCACAAGCCTCAAGCCTGCGATCACAGAAAATATATATCCCCTGTAAGAATAAAATCTGACATATGCAACATACATAACAACATTTTCAGACTGTAAAATCTTCATGTTGATGCTTGTTGTGTTTGATGTGATGAATAATTCTCATCACTGTCTTTATTTGACTCATCCACATAAAAGGAGGGAAACGTGGTCACACCGATCCTTTCATAATGTCCACAGCCTGACAGTGTGTTGAAAAGACCAGTTAAAAAGTAAAAAATGTTAATTACATAACAACAACAAACTGTTGAATTAAAAACAACATTCATACTCTATCACTTTCATAATTTCATCTGTAAAAATACATCTGACCCACAAACTATAAATGGGAATAATTTAATGCTGTAATTCTAAACACTGAACAATTGATATGCACTGACTGATCATGGTAATGATCATGTCTGGACTCACCGAGCCTTTCTGCAGTTCCTCACAGCTGGGATCAGTCTCCGTCGACCCTCATATGATGTGTTGTACTTCTTCAAGTCCAGCTCATCCAGAACCTGCTCTGACATTTGCAGAATGTAGGCCAGACATGAGCAGTGGATCTCTGAGAGATCCTCCTCCAATCTGTTCTCTGACTTCAGGAACTCCTGAATCTCCAGATGCACTGAGGTGTCGTTCATCTCCACCAGACAGTGGAAGATGTTGATGCTTCTGTCAGGAGACATGTTGAATGCGTTTATCTCCTTCAGGTTTGTGATGATTCGCTGGATGATCTCTGGACTGTTGTCTCTCTGACTCAGCAGGCCTCCTATAAGTCTCTGGTTGGACTCCAGACAGAAGCCATGAAGGAAGCGAACAAAGAGGTCAAGTTGACCTTTTTCACTTTCAAGGGATTTTTTCATGACTTTGCTCATGAAGTTACAGAGGGTTGAAGAGTTCCAGTGTGTGTCATCTTCTCCCAGGAAGTCCTTCAGGACCACTTTGTTCTTGTTGGTGTAACAGTGGAACATGTAGACTGCAGCCATAAACTCCTGAACGCTCAGATGAACAAAGCAGTAGATTGTTTTCTGGAAAATCACACACTCTTTTCTGAAGATCTGTGTACAAACCCCTGAGTGCACCAAGGCTTCTGTCACATCAAGACCACAACGCTCCAGATCTTCTTGGTAGAACATGATGTTTCCTTTCTGCAGATGTTCAAACGCCAGCCTCCCCAGCTTCAAAAGAATGTCCCCATCAGCCTCCAGCAGCTCTTGTGAACTCATCTCACACCCCCCATCGTACTTGTTCTTCTTCCTCTTTGTCTGAACCAGCAAGAAGTGTGAGTACATGTCAGTCAGAGTCTTGGGCAGCTCTCCTCTCTGGTCTGTGGTCAACATGTGTTCCAGGACTGTAGCAGTGATCGAGCAGAAGACTGGGATTTGACACATGATGTAGAGGCTCCTGGACGACTTGATGTGCGAGATGATTCTGTTGGACAGCTCTTCAGCTCTCCTCCTGAAGTACTCCTCCTTCTGGATGTCAGTGAAGCCTCGTACCTCTGTTACCCTGTCGACACATTCAGAAGGAATCTGATTGGCTGCTGCAGGTCGGGAAGTTATCCAGATGAGAGCTGAGGGAAGCAGGTTCCCCCGGATGAGGTTTGTCAGCAGATCCTTGATTGATGACTTCTGTGTGACATCAGACACAATCTTCTTGTTGTTAAAATCTAGTGAAAGTCTGCTTTCATCCAGGCCATCAAATATGAAGAGCAGTTTACAGACAGTGAGTTTCTCTGCTGTGAGCTTCTGTAATGTTGGATGGAAAATATGGAGCAGGGTGAGAAGACTGTACTGCTCATCTTTGATTAGGTTTATCTCCCTGAACGAAAGTAGAACCAGAAGACGGATGTCTTGGTTTTCTAAACCCTCTGCCCAGTCCAGTGTGAACTTCTGCACTAAGAAGGTTTTTCCAACCCCAGCAACGCCGTTCGTCTGGACAACTCTGATGTCACCGTGCTGCTCGGTGAAGGCTTTAAAGATTTCGTGGCACTTGATCTGTGTGTCGTGGACGGTCTTCACCTTCACCTCGAGCTGGTTCACCTCATGTTGGGTGTTGACCTCCTCACTCAGTCCCTCTGTGATGTAGAGATCAGTGTAAATCCTGCTGAGGGGGATTCTTCTTTCTGTTTCATCAATTCCTTCAGTCACATTTTCACATCTCCTCTTCAGATTGGTCTTGTGTTCACCTAAAACCTCCTGCAAACTACTGCCTGCTAAAAAAGGACAAGCAATGTGAGACTGAAGACAGACTGAAGACAGAGAATAAACTAAGACTAAATCAAAGGTTTTTACATCTGTGGTTGTTAATACTCATCCAAAATGTTAATGCTGTTTGAAAGAACAAATGAAACTGTCTTCACATGTGAAACATCAGCAGACAGATG
>JAFBJQ010002958.1:53272-78215 GCA_016785345.1 Trinectes maculatus
TGTGTGTGTGTGTGTGTGTGTGTGTGTGTGTGTGTGTGTGTGCATCTTTGTCCACATGGGGAGAAGAAAATAATTAGCACTGTGCATTTCATAATCTAATTTTGGGACCAACAGCCTAATATAAGCTTCACAGTTTTGTCCAGTGGGACAAAGTTTCCTCATGGTGTCTTATTAAACATGAAATTGCATTCCATGTCTCAAAATCAATTTATTAGACCTGGTCATTGTTATCAGGACTATTTATATGCTTATACAGTAGGTGGTGGAAAATAATTTCAGAAGTGATTTCAGCGAGTGATGTGGCGGGGATCATTGCCGCCCATGACCTGCTATCGTACCCTGTCTCTGGAATTTCTGTGGATCACTCAGTGCTCCTAGATGCTCCATTGCCTTCTGAGCTTATAGAGGACAGTGAAGTGGAACTCTGAGCCCGCCTGAGCTGACTGATAAATCACCCTTCATCTCATCCTGCAACAATTTAACATTCCAGCAGTGTAGCAGAGACCACTTTATCTGAGGTGTGCCCGGGTCAACCATGGCTAAAATCAAGAAGTGGATGAAATACATTATTCTTACTATAACATACATCCTATCATTATTATTTTAAAAAGGTGAACAACACTCTCAGGTTTTGAGTTCTGGTTAATGTACTATTTTTGCACAATAGATTAGAATAGAATTGAATAGAATGGCAGAAAGTTGCTAGGAAATGGTGACAGCAGATGTGGCAGCTCAATAAACAAGAGCAGTCAGATGATTAGTTAGGTAAAACCCAGATTAGCAAAAAATTATTTGGAAGAAACAAAAAAGTGTTGTTAACATCCATCAAACTGTTCCTACTGCCTAACTGCCTCAAGTGTGTGAGCACATTGTATAGGCAACATTGTCTCATTTTAGACTCATATGTCAGAATGCAACTGTAAAAGATTTGTACAGCCCATATTCACAAATTGCAATTTGCCTTATAGGGCCTTACAGGGTGTCATCCTCTGACCTACACCCTCAAAAAGGGTGAGGAAAAACTGCCCAAAAAACCCCTTTTAACATGGGGGAAAAAACGCAGAAACCTCCAGGAGAGACTCATGTGAGGGATCCCATTACCAGGGATGGACAGAAGTGCAATGGATGTCACGTGTGCACAACACATCAACAAAATGAGAGAAAAAAAAAAGAGAGAGAGAGAGAGAGAGAGAGAGAGCTAAGGCACTGTATGACTGGTTGTTAGCGTAATTATACAAGCAGATTGATATAATATAATATAATATAATATAATATAATATAATATAATATAATATAATATAATATAATATAATATAATATAATATAATATAATATAATATAATATAATATAATATAATATAATATAATATAATATAATATAATATAATATAATATAATATAATATAATATAATATAATATAATATAATATAATATAATATAATATAATATAATATAATATAATATAATATAATATAATATAATATAATATAATATAATATAATATAATATAATATAATATAATATAATATAATATAATATAATATAATATAATATAATATAATATAATATAATATAATATAATATAATATAATATAATATAATATAATATAATATAATATAATATAATATAATATAATATAATATAATATAATATAATATAATATAATATAATATAATATAATATAATATAATATAATATAATATAATATAATATAATATAATATAATATAATATAATATAATATAATATAATATAATATAATATAATATAATATAATATAATATAATATAATATAATATAATATAATATAATATAATATAATATAATATAATATAATATAATGGTGCGTTGAGTGCGGTGCTGAATCCGGGTCCTGCAGCTCTGGAACATGTTCCACGATCAGCTGCTACCACAGTCGATGGTCCATGAAAGTGGCAGCACCTGGTACTGGAACAGTGGAGCACAAAGACTCCGGAGAAGAGGGTGAATTAGTAAAGTGCATTAATAAGACACAGATATAATGATATGACATAGGTATGTAGATATGATGATATGTAGATGGGAGGAGGGAAAGCAGACACAGGAAGAGAAGGATAAGGTCTAAATGTCCCCCGACAGTCTAGGCCTATGGCAGCTTAACTAAGAGCTGATCAAAGATGGACCTCGACCAGCCCTAACTATAACCTTTGTCAAAAAGGAAAGTTTTAAGTCTGCTCTTAAATATGGAGATGGTGTCCGCCTCCCTGACTGAAGCTGGGAGATGATTCCACAGCAGAGAAGCTTGATAGCTGAAGGCTCTAGCTCCTAGTCTGCTCCTATGGATTTTTGGAATTGTGAGTAAACCTGCATTCTGTGAGCGGAGTGCTCTATTAGGATGATATGGGATTATTACATTTTGTAGGTATGTTGGTGCCATACCATTTAGAGCTTTGTATGTAAGTAGAATGATTTTGATTTCAATTCTAAATTTCACAGGGAACCAGTGCAATGAGGCTAGTATGGGGGAGATATGATCTCCTCTCTTGGTTCTGGTCAATACACGTGCAGCAGCATTTTGAACAAGCTGCAGGGTCTTTAAGGACTTACTGGTGAAACCGGATAGTAATGAATTACAGTAATCAAGCCTGGGCGTGACAAAGGCATGGATTTTTGCTATATTGCAGAGGTGAAAAAAGGCAGTTCTTGAAGTCTGTTTTATGTGAGAATCGAGTGATAAATCAGAATCAAAAATTATATACAGTATATTTATATATTATATATAATATAAATATAACTTCCTGGCAGTTTCACTGGGAGCAAGGACAATGCCATCTAGATTGGCTATATCATTAGATAACGACTCTCTAAGGTGTCTAGGGCCGAGTACTATAACTTCAGTTTTGTCCGTATTTAATAATAGAAAATGTTGGCTCATCCAGGTTTTAATGTCTTTTAGACATGCTTGGAGTCTCAGTAGTTGATTAGTTTCATGTGGTTTCATTGAAATATACAATTGAGTGTCCTCTGCGTAAAAATTGATTTTTTTTTTAACATGTCCTGTTTGGCAGCTTAGGCACGCAGTATGACAGTTTCTGGGTGCCTTGTTGTGCCTCAACAGATTTGTTCTGCAAAGGAAAGGTGTGGTTCACTCTTCCTGTTGCATTTTGTTAACTTTTATTGGCACCGGCTACCGAACTGACATTTTGGAAGGACAGCGAGAGGGTGAGAAAGTGAGAGACAGACAGAGAGAGAGACACAGAGAGAGAGAGAGAGTGGGGGCCGGGGTTGGAGTGGGAGAAGAGACAACAACAACAACAAACAGAAACATCACGAGAATAACAACAGTAATTACAACCGTGGTTATGCTGAAAGCCTTATAGCGAGATTTGGTACCTAGAGGGGGGAAAGAGAGCAGTAGCAACAGCGATAGTGACAGTGACATTGTTTACAACAATAACATGAGGTTACAGTCATTCCAGTGTTACATAGATGATGATTATAGTGTAGATACAGACTGAAGTAGACAGTACACAGATGTAGCAGGTATATATGTTCATGACAGGATAAATAAGTAAGTAATATTTGGGGTACAGTGTCTGTGTATGAGTGTGTTTGTGTGTGTGTATGTGCGTGTGTGCGTGGAGTTTGTCATTTGGATGTAGTCTGTGGTGGCTGATTGCAGGCCCCCCGGGGACCGTCACGAGCCCACCACGGCAAGACCAGTGAGAGAACGCGGGCACACAGCCCTCGCCCCAGCGCGGGGCCACAGAGAACCACGGCTGAAGGCCCCCTAGCCAAGGTACCCGGCCACCCACACCAGCAATGACCAAGCACGCGGGCCCAGTGCCCAGACAGCCAGAGACCCGCCCGACCCCCCAGCAGGGAGACCACCACGCAGCGGCGAGACCGCACCCACCCAACGGAGCAGGCCAGCCCCGCGGCAGCCCCAGCGCAGCCCACACCTCAGGCCTTCGTGGGGGGGACAGCGGCAGCCAGGCCCCCACCCCCACGACACGCGACGGGGCCCCGGAGGACCCAGGGGAAGCCGCCCCGGCCAGGCCAGGGCGGTCACGACCGCTACCCCACCACCCCCCCATCTAGTATGGTTGCGTGCAGTAGTGTGGATGTGTTTTCTTGTGTGATGTGTATGTCTATCATGTGCTTTAAAATTGGGGGGAATAGCTTGGGTGCTTGCGGACGGTGGTCTATATAGGGAGCTCAACAGAAAAATCTTTCGGACACTTTCGGACACTACTCTCGGCGCCGGTAATTACGTCATCGATGTCGCACAATTAAAACGTACCACATTATTGTCGTCTCACAAAATACTTGTTTGTTTACCACTGCATTTTTATTAAATTAGAGGCTTATGATTACTGTCCTGTACTTTTTATTTTATTTTATATAGTGCACTATATAGGGGTTAGGGGGCGATTTCGGACACAGCCCTTGAGATAACCATGACCTGGATGAATGAGAATATTCGCAGGCTTCCTCCATAAGACACTTTCCCATGTAGACACCAGGATTGGGAACTATGTAAGAATGCTGTTGATTAGAGCTCAGCATACAACACCATAGCCCCCTCCAGGCTGGTAACTCCTCATGGGTAACCACACCTCACCCCCTTACCCTCAACATTGTTTACCTCCAGAGAATAAACACAGACTGTGTTTGTAATGGTGACAGCAAGGGACTCAAAAGCACGACTCACGGGTTGAGAGCAAAATCAGGGTCTTTAATTCCAGAAAAAGGTTTGGTACACAAGAAGGCAGTCAGGATAGGCAACAGTACAAAATCAGCAAGCAGTCTCGAAATCCACAATCCAAATCCAAGGTCCAAAACACAGTATACGCATAAAAACACACTAGGAAAATAACGCGGGAACGAATACTCTGAGAGTGAGACAAACTGGCAGAGAACAAAGGCAAACACCGGGTATATATACCAAGGGAGGCAGGAAAACTAAAACACAGGTGAAATCCATCAGGTAATCAAGGGAAAGGGAAGTAAAGCAACCTAACAACAAAAAGACTGACTGACGCAGAAAACCGACATCATGACAGTGTTATGGTTAGCTTTTCCGTGGTTTTGGTTTTGTTTGTGTTTTCTCCTGCTCTGCCCCTTCCTTCCTGTCTCGATCGCTGTATGTTTGCCTCATGTTTTTGGAATTGCTCGTACTTATCCTGATCTCTTCACTTCCTAGTTCTCCTGTTCTCGTCTCAGCAACGAGTGAGCTCTTGCTTCCTGTCTACTTCCTGTCATGTGTCTTGCAGGAGCGAGGAACGTCATTGTCTCCAGTTACCAGCTATTTTATTTTATCTTTACTTTTTATATATAAAAATGTATTATATATATTATCTGGATGCAGGTACAATACCACATTTCACTGCGCATTGTACCATGTATAACTGTGACCAATAAAACTCATGAATCTTGAATGAACTGGGTTTGGGCTCTTTCAACCCATCAGTAGCATTCTGAACCTATTATTAAGGTTTGCTTATGTCAAGGCTGTTAAAAATCATTTATAGTTGCATTTGATAGTTCAGTCTTGACTTTAGGGAAACCAAGTGGAGAAGCAAGTTCTAGTGATATATTTTTGACCCAAATGACCAAAGTCCATGTGCTCATGCAGATCTATAAACATACAAGTCATATATTGTGGAAGTTATCAGGAAAGAGGCAAAGAGACGAGAGTGGGGAGTCTCCCCTCCTGACGTCATCTAAACCCATCCTCCTCACCTGTCTGTGAGAATTAGTGTGCACTACAATATATAAGATAATATGTGGCTCTGTTCTCTGTAAGATTGATTAGGAGACATTTGATCACAGATTTGAAGAATAAATGTAAAAGACACACTGTGGACACATTTAAAATTCAGATGTTGTCTGAGATATACACATATACACGTGTCAACATGAAAATGTGAGTTCACATATGTGGGAGACCTATGTGGACTCACATTCTGACGCCAGGCGTATCTAAAGCAGTCCATTTATTATTGGATCACAGATGAACTCAGTGTGACCCGGACCTCTGTTTACTTCAGTTGCACCAGTGACCAGTGAAATGTATGAACTTGTTTGTTTCTCTGGGAAGAAAAATGTTATGATTAGCACAATTGAATCCCAAAGCTGAGACAGAGGAATAATTTGGCAAAACTCAATCTTTAATGAAGACAAAAAACAAAAAGAGTCCTTAGACAGTCAAAGAGCAGAGGTGGCAGAGAGCAGGCTGGCTGGGTACCTGATGAAGAGAACAGTGGGTCAGCAGTGGAGGATCTGAACAGATAGGGAAAAAGTTTAGATTAGAACTTGGCAAAAACATGCACAACAGAAGCAGAGTTTCTCAGATGATCAACAAAGAAAAATACCACAAGGACGGAATCCACTGGCAGAGTTGTAAGCCAAAGACTTGTAGAATGGAAACAGGTGTGCCTCATCAGCTACCACAGGGAGGACCAGCCACGCCCCTGCCACTTGCTCTGGATAGAAAAAAAAAAGAAGAAACACAAAAGAAGGAGGAAAAACGAAAAGAAAATCCATATGCAAAAAACTAACAAAAAAAAACATGAATTAACAGGACCATAACAAAAAAGCCTTAAAATTAAAAAAGAAAAAGTGTCCAGATGCAATTACTTTCACTAATGGTAAAAAAGAGGCAGAGGGATGGAAATGGAGTAAGTAAGTAAAGCAGTAAGAGGAGAAAAGTGAGGTGAGAGGGGAAGACGAAGGCCTGGAGACAAACAGAGAACGCTCCCACCACCAACCCAACCTCCTCAATTTATGAATAATGCAGACCACAGTGCCCCCCGGTTCTGTGAAGTGTTTGTTAATGGCCGCGCTAATTGCACAAAAAAGGAGTGGTGTTTGAGCCCTCTGACAGGAACAACACTAATAGTTAGTTTGGCTTCTCCTGATGGGACACCGGGAGGAAGGAAATGGGGGTAAAGGAAGAGATGATAATCAAACGAGCCACAATCAAATGAGCCACAACATAAAAAAAAAAATCTAATTTTAACTCTTTTCATGTGTTTTATTTGACGCCTCTCTCCTGATTTTCTCACAGACACTTGGCCAATCAAAGCTATAAGACTGTGGCCCATTGTGTAGCTCAGTAAACCTCACTAGTTAACGGAAACAGTGATGGTTAGTGTGTAGTGAAATAAGCTAAGCAGACAGTAACATGCTGTCATTTTCATTGCATGTAACTTACAATGTGCTGCTCTTGAGATGTCTCTACTTTCATGTGGATGTTTGATATACTGTATACCTTGAATATCTATCTATTTATTACTGTATAGTATATCACATCCTGGATCCTAGTGGCTCTGATGCTCACTAGTCCTAAGTGAGAAACATTTTTATCTTGATGTCCACAGATTCTACCTGCTTTTGCAGTTCATTATAAAGCCTGATATCTGATGGCGTAGTGCATGCATCACATATTCTACCATCTGGCAACACCACCCCTCCAGTTGTAATCCCCTTCCCTCTCTTGGATATTCCAATCACACTCATCTAGTCTCATCAACATGCCTGTATCATTGTTGTAGATGCTGCTGTGTGGACCACACAAACCAGTCATACAAAACTGTGTGAAGTGCCTGCACTTATACACACAAAACAAACCTGCACACGTGTTTGAACATGTCCATAGTGTACGACACCCTAGACTAATAATGTCTAAAGGCCTTTGCTGTTTTTTGATGAGCACTCAGTTGCTCATTTGTTACCACCTGCACTGAGTCTTGAACCCTGACTTTGATGTCTGGCAATCAGTGCAGCCTAGAAACTCAAGTCCATATGTTAATGTGAGCAAATGATAAGGTGCAACATGCACTTATGTTGCAGTAGTGTCATACGGGATTGAAAAGAACAGAAAGTCAGAGACTGTACGGACGCACAAAGTTGTGTAGGTGTTTCCAAGGGTGAGCCCACTTAAGGAGAAACAGACAGATTTATAATGCTATGAAATGAGGTGTGAGGAAATCAGGTCAATCTGAAAAAGAAAAGAGAGAAAGTTTTGTGGCTGAGCACCAACACCCTCTGACAGAAGGTCATTTATGTTTAGAGTCATGCAGAATTAAACATATCCAATTATTACTTGCGATTCTATGTGTGGTATGTAGAATTCATTATGACTACTCAATGAATGGGTGGAAGAGAAATATACAAATAAGATGGTGACAAAGAGACGAGAAGATGAACAAATAGGAAAAGAAGACGAGAGTGGTTAGGGAGTGTAGGCAGGAGAGGAAATGATAAGTAGCAAAAGAAAGATGAAACAAATTCAGGAATAAAAAATAAAGGATGAGAAGTTGATAATGACAATAATGGTAAATGGACGGAGGCAAGAAGAGTAATAAAGGAAATTCAGAGGAAAAGAAGCATATGTAAGAAAAAGTGAACGAAAAGGTGAGTGGTAATATGGTTGACATTAGCATAACCATGTGACCATGTTTTTTTGGCATAAAGATATCTTTATTACAGTCACTCATTAAATTCATTTTAAGTCATCATCTTTATTAATGCCATCCACTCATTTGGCAGATGGAAAATAAATTCTTTGTCTTGGTGCACCGAGCCACGCTGTGCCAAGTCTTATCAGCTGACAACCGAAGCGTTCATGCAGAATTTTGTTATTAGGCTCCGCAATGGTGAGAGGTGACGGTAAATCGTGGGGATGAATAATTCTCACTGTTGTTAATTATATCCAGAGGGGATTCAGAACAAGAAGCTAATAGGTTAGGTAAAAAATTGACAAGCTGACCTGTCAACCTGCTGAAGTGAGGTGCATTGTCACACAGTGTTTCCACTGCTTCCACTGCTACTACTACCGCAGTGGTTCCCAAAGTGGGGGGGTGGGGTGCCCGGGGGTGGGGCGCCCCATAGGGGTAAAAATTTTCTTATCAACCAACGGGGGGCCCAGCAGAGAAAGTTTGGGGACCACTGCACTACTGGATGAGTGTATTTAAGCCTCACACACTGACATGCTCTATCCATGCATATTTACACAATGCAAATTCTATGCTCATAACTTTATTCCAGTGAGAAATATCTCTCCCTCATACATCTAATATTACTGTATTTATATGTACACAAATAAAGACAGGTATTGAGCTACTAACTACTAATTAAAGTTTGCATTTGATCTTGATCTAGTTCTGCGTAACCTGAATTACCATTATATCTATAATACAGATTTTGCTCTTTGTTAAAGAGTTTAGATCCTGCTACACACTACACAATCAGATATAGTGTGTCTGCATTAGCAGGAGGTTGAAGTGGATGGATGGATAGAGAGATGGATGGAGGCTCTCATGCCTGAGTTTACTGTTTGTGCCCCTTTTATTTAAGAAAAACGTCCTGTAACACAGGCCACAATCTCTAATGTTACTGAATTATGTAGTTTCTGTACTGAAAGCTAACCAGACTGTACCAGTTCAACAAGTGACCTCATATTTCTTCATTTTTTAGATGACAACACACATCAAATACACCTGATGCCTCTGCACTCAAATATGTTTGTTTGGGTTGGTGGCACTTGGAAATGTTAAAAAAGCATGTAACTGACCATGAGTAGATTGATCTAAAAATGATGCAGCCTGGAAATAATATGGGGTGGTTGAAAGAAATAACCTGGTCTGGAGTCAGTGGTTCAGTACTTTTTTGAAGGCTCAGAATCAAGAGTTCAGTATGCATGTACATAGGCAGAGGCACAGCAACACATATACACTGTTCTTGTTACACATATGCGGTGATATTTACCTGCAGTTAGTGTTCTTGTTTCCACACTTAGCTTTACATTAACAAAAGTGAATGCACCATGAGCTTTAGACCGTGTGCTTTGATTGTTACAATAAAAATAACGAATTGTTTGAATAAGTGACCAACTGTGCTCACATGTGTCATAGTGCTGGTATAGCTTTCACTTTTAGCACACAGCTATAATCGAAAGAACAGTAAATAGTCTCTCTTATATGCAGTGGCATTTGGCACATTCTATGGAGCATCAGTTAAAAGAAAGAAAGAAAGAAAGAAAGAAAACGAGCTGGTACCATCTGTCTATTCCTACTCCCAAACCCACACTCCTTCAAATTAGATTCAGGAATAATGCATTCAATACAATGGCATCTCTCTGCACACATACTCCAAGATTATATTTCCATATAAATGTAACCTACTGTTATTATACTTTACAGTGTATATGTTGGGAAGGCTATATCACATGCTTGTGTTGTTGACAGTCATCTGCAGGTTCATTTTCCATGTAGTGTCCTGGCAACCAGCTTACATGTGATATGCTCATACCTTGCTCAGAAAGTAAACACATTCTTTAGATTTAGTCTAAAACAGATCATTGGAAGGGACATTTTCATTGATTGATATGCACTCAGATTACGAATGATTGCCTTCAGGGATCAAGACATATTTCAATTTAAATGAAATGTTACTATTGCAAGACTGAGCTGAAACAACTTAAAGCCTTCTGTTTTAAAACAGGAGTAAAACATTATTAAGCTCAGGGCCATATTTATTATCCTAATGAAATATCATTATTACAAACTGTATAAATGGTCCCCTGATTAAAACAAAGATTTCTGGTACTTAATGATATCAGTGTATGCAAATCTATTCCATAATCATACTGCACTACTTCAGAAAGTGGGCGGCCACAGCAGCAGCTCAGAAAGCCTCTGCTGTCTGACAGAGAGTCCTTCCTCGTGAATTGTGTTTCTCCAAGTCAGTGTGGTGGGCAGAGCAGGAGAGCTGTATGAAGAACATCCTGATGGCTGTGCTCATCACAGTGTGTTTCATTAAAAGATATGAAACAGACCGCACATCAATAAATATGTATGAATTAAATGAACAAGGCTAAAAGCCCCTGTGATGGATCAATAGGGCTTTTGTTTTAGGGGTTCTAAAACAAAAGCTAAATAGCAGGTAAAGAAGGTTAGTTCCCTAACTGAACCAGGAGATTCAGACCAGGAACCTTCTTGCTATGAAATTTCAACCAGCAACCCATTTGCTGAGAGGCATAATTGCTAAGCTAACCACTTTATCACACTGCCACTTGAGGATCAAGATGGTTTACCTTTACTTTAGGGAGATGTTATGTTGCCCATTCTTATATAGTGTCAGTGGAATAATAATACGCCAATGAGCAATGATTCCTTTAGTCTTGTTCATATATTTCACACTGCATGTGTGTATGTGAGAGTCAACAGCATGACAATATAGAGTACAATGTTGTCATTGCCTTCACATTTGAATGACTGTGTTTAAATCAACATCATGGCTAAAGAATATGCCTGATCAGGCTTTTTTCCATGATGCACTAGGTGCTTGCCTTTGTTTCCCTGTAATATCCATGTATTTGTTTCTACATGTGCAACAAAATACAGTGTCTACATTGTCATTCTGTGCAAGACATTGGGGCATTGTCAACTGCTTTCGAATAAAGACTGGTCTAAACACTGCACACCTGCTGAGAATCAAAATCTGTCTCTCCACTTTGGTAGATACATTTAGGCCCATTGTACTCATCCACGTCTGAATAACACACTATTTACTGCTGTACTATTATGTGTGCATGTAAGCTGAAGATTAAAAACAATGAGATAGTTAAGAGGGAGGCATTAACACAAATATAAAACAATGTGCAAAAAAATGCCCTTCAACAAAAAAGCCTGGCTGTCGGTAGGCATTCCTAATTAGAAGGCAAAGAGGGTAAATTGATTTTTAATTGTTCAGTCCCTGCATTCATCCAGGTGGCCAAGTTCCTCATTTAATCTGTTCCCCATGTTGTTTCTCTCCCACTCTTTAAGTGAACATGTTTGGAGCTGCCTGCTCCTGTTAGCTGCAGTTTCCTAAACAAGAGCAATTCATTCCACATTAGACAGATACGATGGATGGAAGTGAGGGAAAGATGAAAAAAGGAAAACACTGAAAACTGACAAGCAGGAATGTTGTGCCATAATTGTCAGTAATGTTTTTCTACTTTAGTCATTTTGGACCTGGAGCAGGGCAAAGAGGGACAGTGAGTGTTTTTCATTTGCTTTGATTTTGATTTTTTTCCCATCTTAGAGAGAAGCTACTTAGGCGTGTGCAGGCTAATGGCCGCCACAGTGGGTAAAAGCAGTTTGACAACAGTGATCTATGTAAGCTGTTGTAGAAAGAGGCACAGGGATTGGCTGATCTGATTATTTACCTTACTGCCAGTTATCTTGTGCGTGGAGAACATGGAGAGTCTCTTTTAGCACAGTCCACCACACACATGATGAGGTTGTGCTGTCTTATTGACAGGTAGATATTGTGTGTGTATCATTGTTGTTGCATATGTTTCGGATCTGACCATTTCATCATGCTGCATGTCTCACCCAGCTTGTAAATCCCAGTCAGTATGAACCACAGAAGG
Organism: Trinectes maculatus; assembly: GCA_016785345.1. Classification (NCBI taxonomy): domain Eukaryota; kingdom Metazoa; phylum Chordata; class Actinopteri; order Pleuronectiformes; family Achiridae; genus Trinectes; species Trinectes maculatus. Next base: position 65,677 of record JAFBJQ010002958.1, read on the forward strand.
GCAGACACAAAAGTCTGGTCTTCACATATGTGATCAGGTGACTAATAGTAAATAAATGCATAAGAGAACTGTACCAGGAAGTACCTAAATGTCTGCTAGTGTCTGGAACATCTTCCTTGTCCCATATGTCTGGAACATCTGATCCAGTGAAATGATACAGTAGTAAAACCTCCAATAAATGCACAGCCAATGAATGTGTGTGTGTTAGGGATGATTAGACACTCAGCCATTTTAATTTATACGTTGTGTACAGGATTCCGCATGATCCACCCAGGCCCCCAACAGCCCTCACCTGAACGTGAGCGCACTGGAGGATAGGTTGTAGGTTAAAATATACAGCACATCGTCTGGGGATCTGCATTGCCATGCAACATTACACATGAGGGGAAATTACATTCTAACATAATTTTTGTGCTCAATAATCATATACACAAATTTTCTCAGTCATCAGATGTTCCCTCTCTCTGGGCTGGAGGGAAGCAGATAACCATAAACAATCTCCTAACTCCACCATGTTAAAACCAAAGCACTGTCTTATGTGATGCTTGATTTCCACAAGCCTGCACAGCTGGGGCACACAACATCACAGTGACCCACAAGAAAAACCTAGCCAACCATACGGGACCAAACGCTTGTCATCCTTACCATCAGTAGTAAGACAAGTAGATTCAGTAAGACTCGCCAGGCTCCAGCAACCCACCTCGTATACCCCACCCCCACCTCTACCACCTCCTCCAGCGGTTCATTGTGAAAGAAGCAACAGCCAAATGAGGCTTGTTGGAGGTGAAGCTTTATTTTTTTTAAAATCAATCAGACAGACTAAACTGGTATGAAATGGCAGGGAGATAATGCGATGGTGTGGCGTGGTGACCTTTTAAACATGGCCTACCGCTACATCCCAGCCACTGAAAAACCCTGACCTTTGTAGAACCAATACAGAAGCCTCTAATCTGAAAGGTGGGACACACACATGTAATTTAGAAAGGCACACACACCACATACATGCATGTATTGCGTCAGCTTCATGCATATATATGTGTGTGAATAAGTGTGCACACACAAACACACACATATATACACATATTTACATGCACATGCAACCATGTGCATTCTTAATTCTTACATGTGCACATACACACGTGTGCATTAAGGCAATTAATGCAGACACAAGGTTAGAAGCATGCATTAAGACTGAAATGTGCATCCAAACAAAGTGATGCACACACCCACTCAGCAGCCTTCCTGCTGGCTGCAAAGGCCATATGTGATAATGGCTTCCTGTATTGTAATGCCACTAGCTGGAGCGCCTCCTTCTGCTCCTCAGTATTCTGCTCAGGCAAGGCTCACATCATTTTGAATTGCAAAATGCCAAAAGTGGAACAACGTATTGTTTGTAATGCCATCGGCAGTGTGCATTTAGAGCAAATACAAGAAAAATATCCCGTGGAGTGCTTGAATAGATAATTACTGTATGTGTAGCGCTCTGTCTGTGCATATGTGTGTGTGTGTGTGTGTGTGTGTGTGTGTGTGTGTGTGTGTGTGTGTGTGTGTGTGGTGACTGCAGACAGAACAATATGACTCATGCAAGTGGAAGACAACTGGTAAATGTTACTGTAGAAGAGAGAATGGATCAATAAGTATAGATTATCTTCTGTCCATTAGGAATAATTGGAGATGTTTGAGCGAGCGACGTGATGGCACATCGACACAATTGTGCTCGGAGTAAAACATCATTGATTACAAAGAAAATGCACAGTTTGACAGTTTTTAGTTTATCTCCAAACCTGGTTATCCACAACTTTGGTGTTTTATTGGGATCAGTGAACACATTTTGTTTTATTCCAATACGTTTTTTAAACTTGCTAACAAAATTCACGGGAAACCTCCAAAATATTATATTAAAAAATTCAAAGAGGCAGCAAGCCATTGTCCCCACCCAGCCCGACCAAAATAAACAGGCAAATAAAGACAAATAAAGAAAAGTCACTATTACCAGCAGTGTCATCATTATATCAAAGGTCAGTTACAAACAAATATCATAATGCCAGTGTATAGAAAAAGCAATCAAAAATGGATCATCAAACAAAAAAATATTGCCTTTCAAGAGACTTATTTTTGCTGGTGGGAATAAAAGAAAAACAGTGTTTGCTAGAATTTGTTTGAAATAAAAGCTTCTTTTTGCGTTCAGGATGTGCGTTTGCTGTGAATGTCGGATACGGGGTGAATCTGTGAGGCAGTAACTGTGACGAGGCGCAGTGTGTGATCATTGTCCAGGATGTGGTCCAGCATGGACATGCTGAAGCGTGACACAAAACATTGCTTGTGCAACAGTGACATCTTTTGGTTTGTGCTGTGCTGATGTTGTCAGTGAGTGCAGTGAGTGCAGAAACACTGAAGTAAATGTAAGATAATCACATTATGAATACAAAAATGTACAGTGGACTAAATGTGCATTTTGTTTAACTGAGGTTAATTCAACTTTTAATTACTACTACTAAGTTTACATCAGATGCAACTGCATAATATAAAAAGCAAGAAAAATATATCAGAAACGGATACAAAGCCTTATGCGAACTTCTTTATTTGCAAAAATAAATCGAAAAAATAAATTGAAATTGATTCTTCTATCATTTTTAAGGCAGCAAGTGAATTTATATTTTTGACTTATTTTTTGCTGTAAATAACAGTTCCCAGTGTACATGGCTCCCTCGTGTTAGTCTGCTCTCTCTCTCTGACATATTAGACTCATTAAGATGACAGAGTTTGACTGTGCAGCACATGACGAGTGTGTTGACAGGGCTGGCAGGGCTGACAGGACTGAGAGAGCCATTGTTTCATGGATAATCGGCTAGCAAAGTATGAAAGCTAAAGCAACCAGCAGGTGGACCTGACTGTGGATCACTGTTCATAGGATCAGACCATTTTTCTGACAGGTTCAATTGTCAGGTTAATTTAAAGCAATTGTCACTACCAGGCCACTGATTACGATTTTTTTTAACCAATAATCCAAGCACTGCTAATTGACAGCAAGTAAGAATGTGAGGATAGTAGTAGTGATAGCTGATAAAACGGGTCATTGCTGGTGAATGATTTACAAGACCATCAGATAAACTATGCATGAGATCTAATAATATAAAATTGTCACAGGTCATTTGACACAGGTCTCAATTGACACAGGTCTTTGTTATAATAATTATTATAAATATTATTATTGTTATTATTATAGTTATTGGTAACAATAATAATAACAACAACAACAACTACTACTATAACAATACTACTACTACTACTACTACTACTACTAATAATAATAATAATAATAATAATAATAATAACAATAATAATAATAACTATAATAATTATAATAATTATAATAAAATGTGCATATGGATTTCTGTGTACTGGTGGCCTTGTATCAATTTGTGTGTGTGTGTGTGTGTGTGGGGGGGGGGGGGGGGGCATTTTCATTGCCATTTTTTTTGGCAATAATAATAATAATAATAATAATAATAATAACTATCATAATTATAATAATTATAATAAAATGTGCATATGGATTTTTGTGTACTGGTGGCCTTGTATAATTTGTGTGTGTGTGTGTGGGGTGGGGGGGGCAGCATTTTCATTGCCATTTATTATGGCCTATGCATCATGGAGCCCTTTAGAAAACACATACATTATCTGTAGCATGGCAGTTAAGCATTATCATAAGTCAACTTTTCTGTCACACTGAGACACAAGCTCATATGCTGGCAATGGCCTTTGACAATGACTGATTGGCTTGACAGCTAACTACTGTCTTACTGACAGGTTCTGTCAGAATGACGCACAAGTTCGTAGCTTGTCAGCAGCCTTGACATTGATTGATTGACTGACACACCAACACACACGCACACAGAAAAAAATCACTGTTGATTAAAGTGGCCCTGAATGTCTATATATGAGCTGTTATTTTGCATGTGATGAAAACTAGGACAAACCAGGACTATAAATTGGAAACCGGGAGATTTAAGTGATCTATGATCCGCTCACATTGGCAACCAAAGACCAATCAAAATGCTTGTTACATGTCGACTAGTGTTGAAGCAAACTGCATTGTCACTTATAATGAGTTGCTGTAAAATTTAAAAGGGCTATAATTCTCCAAAGTCACGTGGCCCATTCTACCTGACTTCAACCTACAAGAAAATTGTAACTGAACAATTTCACTTTTGCATAATTCATACAAAAATCCATGTGACTTAATCATGTATACGCTTGTTTTATATTTAGAGTTTTTATCTTTGTGAATTCTACTCAGTGACCTGAGTGTGGTGGTAGAGTGAAGTAGTGGAATCACACTAGGTGTGATTCACAGCTGAATCATCAAGGGAGTGATTTCTGTCCCGGCTCTTCCGCATCTGCGCGGTCAGGATTTCGCACGAGTAAAGAGCGACATCATCAGCACTGCGCCGGAATTTTTCACCGAAAATAAAAGCCTCTGTTACGTTTCTTTAACAAGGCTTAGGTGACTAATTTCCAAACAAATAAATGATAATTGTCAGTAATTACACTATCTAAAAAAATGGCGTATCACCTTTCTGGCAATTGTATGTGTTTGATACATGAAACATAGACAAAGATTTCACATATGTGGCGGTTTAGTACGTGACTATAGGAAAAATAAACCACTTTACACCAGTAAGACTGGATCCCCCAGTTCTACAAACTCATTTGAAACTTGTCGAACAATGTAGTGCAGTAAAAAGCTATCTAAACAAACTACTGAATGTATGCATAATTGTATTTAAACTTGAAATTCCTTCAGCTTTCCACTGGAAATTTTTAAATAGGTCGCGCTGAGGATCAAGCTTTAAGTGTGTTTTCTACTATTGATTTTAAATGGAAAAAAAAAACACAATCAACAAAATCAAAAACCAAATATTGACAGAAAGGCGGTGTTTCTTTTATTTTGAAATAAAGCAGAGGAAATGCTACCCTCGCACCCACTGTCTTGCTCCTGCTCTGAAGTTTTAGCACTTTTAGCCTTTAGGACTCTGATGAACTTGTTTCATTTAGAAAGTTTGGGCGTGAGATGAGCGGACAAACTGTCCCAGCAGACTTCTCAGGACACATGTTGGACCTGGACGAGGACGAAGACCTGGAGGTTTTCAGCAAGGTAAAACAACAAAAACAGAAAAAACATGAAAACTCTGCGGTCTCAGCTCTAAATAGTTGCACCGATAAATGGATCCGAGCGTGTTATTGACATATCGGTTTCACATTAGTCCACTGTGTGTTGAATGTATTGACACGCTCGTACTGTCACACAAAGAAGGAAGGAAACCACAAGTCCTGGATCAGCTGATGAGCTGATCTTAGGACCCGACTTGACTGTCTGTTTTTTACTAGTTATTAACAGGCTAACACCATACTCCACACAGATTTTTTTATAAATAAAGGTTCATTTGATAAGCAGATAATAGAAAAACAAAAAGAAACGTAGGTTCACGTGAAAACACCAAAGTGTATGGTCTCCTCTTTAATTCGGCTCCAAAATATGTGGATATTTTTTTAATCTATATGTGGATATTTTTTATTCTCAGGCCATTTTAATTTCTGTTGGTTCAAGTGAATGAACCTGACGTTACCTTCTCCAGTTAAACGTTTTGAGTAGTGCTCTTAACCAAGTTGGAAATAATATAGTTGGATTATGTATTAAATAAAGAAACACTGGACAATACTCATAATGGTAGCTTTAACAGTTCTACATGACATGGTTATTTACAATGGTTATGCTATTACTTGTATTCTGTCATTGCAGCTCAGAACATGTAGAGCAAGCATCAAAACTAAATCCCCCAGTGTCTTTTAATAGATAAATGATCCACATGCTTTTCACAGCTTTGTCATATTTTGTTTATCAGAATACTCTGTTAGTAGTAAATTTATTCTTTCTGCTCAACCCCACTTTTAATCTTTAGACAAAGTATTAGAAAATATTTATACTGTTAATTTTCTGTTCCATTCATGTAATCATGTTGCACTGTTAAATATCACTGTAATTGAGTTTAACAGTGATTATCTGCATCTCTTCTTACATTTTATCAAGATGATTATTCTTGGTTGTGATGATTTTGCTTATGATTAATTACTCAATCTCTTCCACTTGGGTTTTTCATATCAGGCCTGATTTGGAAAAAGCCAGGGTTCAACTGATGTATTGTGCATATAGGATTATGGTTTGTACCTGCATGAGAGACTACAAAAGTAAAAAAGCACTGCACCAATGAGTCACCTCCCACATGAGCAAGTACACAAACCCTCACATCACTGTGCACACACAGGATTACACAGGTGCTAAAGTTAAAATTTGTCCATCACACAGGCCGTTGTTTTGTAGCATGTGTGGCGTATGTGTTGTACCATACAGTCTTGCTTAAGGTACCTGGTATTAATGTCAGGTCTCAGGTGATCCAGTCTGATCTGAACATTCAGAGGAGGCCCGGGATACACGAGGCCACAGCATTTTACCTCTGTGAGGGTAAATTCTGTGCCAGTCTACTATAAACTGCCCTCTAATGCACAATGGTTTTATTGTTGCGTTTGTGCTGAGTTTGACTAAGAATCATTGATGTAAATGTGAATTTAGTCAGCTCTTTACTGCAGCTGTAGCCTACTTAATGACAGAACAGCTCTCAGCAGGATCTAAAACCAGTCACAGGGTTAAAGGTTAAAGGTTATGCATGAATCAAGACAGTAGTTTGGAACAGAAGAGCTGACAATCATCGTTAAGACTGTGCAGATAATGTGAGATATGGTGAATTAGGGTCATGAATGGTAACCATGATAGTTGGCAGGGAATAAATCCCGCAAATTCCTTGCACTTAGCCTCTCAGCTGGACAGATAGCAGCTGCCCTAGTCATTTGTATATATACTAAAGAATTAATAGATTATTTTTAAATAATTAATCAGCAGCTGATAATGAAAATTATTGTTTGTTGCAGCCCAAGTCTTTTTTCCAGCCACTTGTTTATACTTAGTTGAAAAGGATAGGATACTTACCTTCTATATACTGTATGTCCTTCAGCTGTCATAGCCACACAGGTGTTGTGATGTAATGTGATTTGGTAATGCTCCTAAGTATTGTCTGTCAATTGCCAGTATACAACAAAAGACCATGACTGCTGGTGATAGTGAACGACATGTTCCATGTCATTGCAGACAGCATCATCTGTTCAGAAAAGGAAAGCAGTGGATGAATGTCCTACTTCCCAATAGCAAAGGGGTAATAGTAAGAGAGAGTCAGTATTGGTACAGTTTCTTGAGACCAGTGTCACACACTGAGTGCAAACACTATTTTTTTCTTGCTCAAGAACAAACACCTGCTATAACAAATAATGAATGTGCAAAAGTCCCCCAGGTATTAAGTGAAAGATGATACAATATGAAAAGTAAACTGATAATATTAAAGCTGTTGGAACCAGCTGACTCCTAGGACCATACAACATGAATTCACCAAGCTGCAAATCAGTAGTAATTTTAGTTAGTTCTATAAACCAAGTGTATGATATTCACATTCTGATGAGACATGCACTTACAGTGCCTTTAAGAAGTATTAACCCCCCTTTATTGCTTTCATGAATGAAATCATGGACAGTATAATTTGGCTTTTTGACAAGAATTGGTTAAAAAAAACACTTTAATATCAAACTGAAAACAGATCTGTACAAAATAATGTCAATTAATTATAAAGTAAATGTCCACTATCAGCCCCACGACACACAGAGGTATTGGCAAAGCAGAGGAGATGTTTAATCATAGGAGTAGAAGTTCTTTGTAGAAGCCAAAAAACAGTTCAACCTTGTAAAATCCAATGTAGAAAAACACTAGAAAATGTTTTTCAACCATTCAGATGTTGTTGTAGGATGCCTTACGGGCTGAAAATGAAATGTTTTCAAAAATTGTATGTTTTTGTAAGTTTTTACGGAAATGATGTAATTCTGCCACACTGGGCTAAATGGGGAGAATAATCACCTGTATTTGTACTCATTGCCTGAACAACAGTACAGAACTAAAGATTAATTTGCAGGGTTTTGCTTTTGTCCCAGAACAGTGTAACATGAAAAATTATCTGTCATGTTGTTATGAACAGTCATTTATTCCAACAACAATAACTTTTAATTACAATTATTTACAATAACATTTATTTTACAATGACAGTCCCAGAAACAGTTTTGTCCTCTGAGGTGAACATCTCACTTGCTGCATTGGGTATTAGTATACTCTTTACTGCAATGTCTGCAGCGTCCTCTCTTCTCCTTTACTGGGAAATGTCCAGTTGCTGGTGGCATTCTGAAATGGAAAAAATAAAACTGAAACAAATTTATATATAAATAGAACACATGCTTATTAGCTCTGATGAACTGATGAAGCCTCTTGGATGAGAGGTGAAACGTCTTCAAAAAGGCAAAAACCAAAAATCCAGTTGCGTTCGATTCAATCTCCTTGAGATAACTATGACCTGGATGAATGAGAATATTCACAGACATGCTTATTAGATTGTAAATACCCTGCAGGAAAATACAGGGTGGTGGGGAGACTGATTTCAATATGAAGTGTTTACACAATGCACTGAAGTAATCTATTCACATATTTCACTGGTCACACAATACTATATGGCCGACCAATTGTAAACTCTGATTATCATCCTAATAGGAATGCTTGTAGCCTCCAACTTACAACCACACCTTACATTCCTGAACATTAGCACCTGTTCCACAACAATGCAAATAATGCCTTCCAAGCATCCCCCACAACTGCTTTGACTATGAATTGATAGAAACATGTTCCTATCAATAGCCAAGACAAAGGGCAGACATGCACAAACATACATTCTTTGTTAGAAAGTGCTGCCTTTTCTGATAACGGGAAAATACAGTGTTGCAGGTGGTTAGAAATCATTAAGTATATGAAAAGGATTAGATATGGCAATATATCTTTGCACATTAGTTTCTAATACAATAATATATGTAATCCAATATAAGGCTAAGGGCTAGAATGTGTAAATCATGTAGTTATATTGGGAAAATTCTAATTGGAGTTCCTCTCAAAAACAGGGTTGTTTTGACTAGCACATTCACCCAACATTGCAATATTGCAACAATTACAAAACAAGCTCCAGACAACATGTAGGGAAGAGTTTCCACAATAACTACACATGTACATGTTTTAGACACTGTAATAAACACAAACAAATATTTAAAGCATTTTACTTAACTTCAGTCAGATAAATGCAATCCAGTAAATCGAAGAGATGATGCTCAATCAAAAGTCTGGAGGCTGTGTGACTTTTTGACCTGAGGGTAGGCCTCATATAAAAATATATGACCAAATAGCATTGTGAGACCAAACCACAGGATCCAGTGAGTATGTTGATGTGGTTGAACCCCAAAAAAACCCACTCTCACAGGCATTTTGGTTTTCAGTGTGTTGAGTGGTGCAACTCGGGTAATGAGATTGTGTATTTATTAAATGTAACGTATAAAATGTATTTCATGTGTCCATTGTTTCCAAACTAGCTCTTAGCAGAGAATGTATGACGTTCCGAAATCAAGTTTGTCAGAGAAAATGTGAGGTTAACAGACTTATATTATATTATATTATATTATATTATATTATATTAATCTACTTGTAGGGCAGCACGGTGGCGCAGTGGGTAGCGCTCGTGCCTCACAACAAGAAGGTCCCTGGTTCGAATCTCGGTTCGGGGGATCTTTCTGTGTGGAGTTTGCATGTTCTCTCCGTGTCTGCGTGGGTTCTCTCCGGGTACTCCGGCTTCCTCCCACCGCCCAAAAACATGCATTGTGGGGGTTAGGTTAATTGGCCACTCTAAAAATTGTCCATAGGTGTGCATGTGAGTGTGAATGGTTGTTTGTCTGTTTATGTATTCTGTGTTGGCCCTGCGATGGACTGGCGACCTGTCCAGGGTGTACCCTGCCTCTCGCCCGATGTCAGCTGGGATCGGCTCCAGCCCCCCCCGCGACCCTTAACAGGAGTAAGCGGTAGAAGATGAATGAATGAATGAATGAATGAATCTACTTGTATAAATTACGGTAACAACCAGCTAACAACGTTTTTTTTCCCCTGTTAAAAGGGGTTTTTTTGGCAGTTTTTCCTCACACTTGTTGAGGGTGTAGGTCAGAGAATGTCACACCCTTTACTACTTGTTAAAGCCCTATAAGGCAAATTGCAATTCGTGAATATGGGCTATACAAATAAAAATTTGATTGATTGATTGATTGATTGGTTGACTTTGACTTTTCACACGAAGGTTAAATAAATGTACAAATTCAGCTAATGGAATCCATAATGACAGTCTCGTTAATATTCATGATTTTCTGATATATGAAAAGTGTCTGACTTTGCAGAATGGTTGCATTGTAAACATTGCTGTGGCCTAACGCTGTTATCATCTTTTTGGTGCAGAACACATCCCTGTTAGATGGAAGCCCTGTGCCCAACTCTCCCAGCTCCTTGGTCAATCAGTACAGACTTGAGGAGGATGAGGAAGAGCAGCAGGATATCAACATTAAAGACCTTTTCATCACTGTTGATAACCCAGAGAGCCATGTCAATGCCATTGAGACCTTCATCATGTACAGGGTCCTGACTAAGGTGAGGGGATTGTACATGTTATGCATCAAACCTGTTACAGTAGCAACCCAGTGCTACACATATTGGTCTTGTATTATTAAGGTTGAACTCAGCTTTCTTTATCTTTCTTTATAAAGAAAAAATATTTATTGTATACAATATATAAACTCTCGGCTCAAAGAGAACTAGTTGCTTGCAGGGTTCGTTGACATCCTTTTGACATCGGATGAAAACGCTGGTAGCAACAACAGAGGTGTACACCAGTACCTCAGCATTTTATTATTATTATACTTGGACTGGGAAACGTTTGTGACTGTGACTATCTGAAGGTTTCACGTTTCCGTTGATGACATGAGTCCTGTAAGTAAAACGTGAGGATTCACATGCAATAACTTGACTACTTTGGGAAATCTTTGAGAAAGGCTGCATGATGGCTCTGTACTCACAGTAACTGGCTTCTTCTTAACCTCTTTCTCCAGACCACAAGGAGTGAGTTTGACTCCAGTGAGTATGAGGTCCGTCGACGCTACCAGGACTTTGTATGGCTCAGAGGGAGACTGGAGGAAAACCACCCAACACTCATTGTCCATGTACGTATTAGTTTACCACATCGTCTGTTTGACACATCTGTGGGTTACCACGGAGCCCTTTTCCACAAGTCACACATACTTAATAATTCTGTCTGCCAGTTTTCCAAAGCACTAAGCAGATTTTTTTTCTTACTCATAACATCTACCATCCCTTCAGTTTTCCATTCATTTTCATTCTGCATAGAACTCCACTTTACAAAAATGAAAATCAAATATATGGAGCGTACCATACGGTCCCACCGGTACACCAGCCTGATGAATAATGAGTCCGTCTTAGCTGACATTCATGATGTTTCAGCTTTTATTACAGTTTTTTTCAATTGCTAAAACACAATTTTGAAAAGAGGGCCCAGTTTTTCAAAACACTTCACACCATTAGCACAACACTACACCCAAGTAGCACAACACCTCAGATGATTTGCAAAATGGAAAACTTTTGTCAAAACTCTACGATTTCTTATAAAAACCCTATTTTGTTGTCATAACATAAACACATCCATCATATGGTCTGATTCTGTTTGAATCAGTTTAACACTCCTGTGTTTAACTGAAAAGCACTTTTAGCATTTAAAGAGAAAGTGTAAAAATAAATTCACCAACCCTACATGACACCAACTTTGCAGACTAATGAAAATATTTATTTCTTTTCATATGCTCAAGCCAGTCAGTACTGAACATTTCAACAAAACATTTTCCAGTTTTCATACCATTGTACTGTAAGCGTACAGTAGTACTGTAACATAAATGACGTATCCAAATCAGTACTCAAAAAAAAAAGAAAACTAAACATCATCTCTCCGCCTAGCTGGATCTGGCCATAGCGTCTCAACAACTTCACAGGCTATATTTTCATTTGCAAGGCATCATGGGAAGAATCTTCTGGAGTGACGAATTAATTTGATTACATGCTTCCTCCATAGCTTGAATTAGGGGCATCTGGTCATAGGGTCGGAGATCAGAAACCTTCCACCGTCATGCTGAGAAGAACTACTGAATGGGGTTTAGGAAGGGGGAGTATGGTGGAAGGTATTGAACTGTAAATTGTGGGTGTTGATGAAACCAGTTTTGGACCAGAGCAGAATGATGGAAAGATACATTGTCCCAGACAACAACATATTGCATCTGGTCCCTTTGTTTTGCTGCTGTGATAATATTGTGTAATCTGTCTACAAATGTAAGAATGTGGTAATTGTTGGAAGGACCCAAGTTGGCATGGCGGTGGAGGACCCCATTCTGTATAATGGCAGCACAAAGTGTGGCACCTGTGTGTGCACACCTTTTGGCTGTATTTAACCAATTGGTTCATTGGTGTG
>JAFBJQ010002961.1:0-29770 GCA_016785345.1 Trinectes maculatus
CAGACCAGTACCTACTTTTTGACTCACATCACCCACTGGAACACAAACTTTGTGTAATCAGAACCCTGCAGCACAGAGCTAACAACGTACCCACGAACTCGCAGGCACAAGGGGAAGAGCACAAGCATCTGAGGAGTGCCCTCAAAACTTGTGGTTATCCCAGTTGGGCCTTTGTAAAAACTGCAGCTGGTTCCAGAAAGAACACCAAAGTGATGGAGGAACAAAAGCAGGACAAACGAAACAACATAGTCATTCTAATGTGTCTGGGGTATCAGAGAAACTCAGGAGGATTTTCAACAAGCACCGTATCCCTATGTATTTCAAACCCAGCAACACACTCAGACACAGACTGGTACATCCCAAGGACTGAACACCACACACCCACAAAAGCAACCTGGTGTACGCAGTCCAATGCAACGAGGAATGCAAAGACCTCTACACTGGTGAAACCAAACAACCGCTACATAAACGCATGGCCCAACACAGGAGGGCTAACTCCTCAGGCCTAGACTCTGCTGTATATTTACACCTCAAGGAGAAAGCTCGCTCCTTTGAGGACAATAATGTTCACATCTTGGACAGAGAGGATAGATGGTTTGAAAGAGGAGTAAAGGAAGCCATCTATGCCAAAATTGAAAAGCCATCTCTAAACAGAGGTGGAGGTCTGCGACACCACCTATCTCCAACTTACAATGCTGTCCTTTCATCGCTTCCCAGGAGATTCAACAACATAGCCTCTAAGAACAACAGCTGTTCACAAATGGCCTCATGTGACTCCAACGACTGTCGTTATAACACAATAGGACACTAACGAAGTCGTAGACTTTTCACCACCCCAACGACCGTCACTCTAACGACTGTCGTTGGATAAGTGGAGCACTGACGACCCATCGATATGATGTGACCACCCTCTAAGAGGTTAAATAGTTGGACCTCCACACCAGCTAGTTGGACTAGTCCCAGCCTAGTCAGCGAGCATGAACTGATGAAGCCTCTTGGATGAGAGGTGAAACGTCTTCAAAAAGGCAAAAACCAAAAATCCAGTTGTGTTCGATTCAATCTCCTGTGCGTTTTCAGCAAGTTACGGCCAGTTGTTCAAAAGGTGTAATCTGGATAAAAACTATCCGGATTTCGAAATCCCTTTTTTGTTATCCAGGATCACGTAATCCGTCTCAGTTTTATCCCAGTTATTCAAAGCAAAGTAGGATTGGATCAGTCTGATCCAAAGCCAAATTTTCAAGATTACCAAATCCGGATTGTGAGTGCTCTAAATTAGACTGCACATCACACTGAAGACCACTAGGTGCATAAAAACAAACATGTAGAATAGCCAGCATGGGGTAACTGAAAGTGTATTGATTTGAAGAAACAAAAAGTAAGCACAGAAAATAAAAAACATCCCATTTTCAATATCTTTTGACCAGCCAGACCATATTATAGTCCATATTTCAAATCCAAACAAAAACCTCCAACCCTGAAACATGAGCAAAACACATTCAGCCTTCGTCTTCTGTGGAAGAACCAGACCAAACAAAGGATGTTTTATGCCTCTTTGACTTCCTGTTGCAGTGGTAGGTGTCTCCGTTTGTGCAGCTCCACCTTCTCCAACTTCTTCCACAGAAACTGTACTCAGATCAAGGATCACTGTTTCCTCTGCATCAGTAGGATCTGATTCACCTTCCCCTTCAGCTGTGGGCTCACCATCACCTGCAACACCTTGAATCCTATGGAGAGCTTGAGAGTGCTCCCCTCCAATAATGTCAAGAACCAAGTCAGTGTATTCACCTCTCTTGAAGGGCTTGTTGCCTGTTTGAGTGTTTTTTGCCTCCGAGTAATCCTTTGTTGCTTTGGCCTTTAGATTCTTCCATCTAAATTTGATCTGATCATTCTTTGTGATTTCTGCCCAAGCATCGTTTTTCTTCTTGTTGGTCAGTTCTCCTCCCTTTGTAGAACTAAAACGTCCTACTATTGAGGCATAATGATGCCTTACACCTTCCAGCAGTGCATGGGTTTGCCCAATACTGTTGGGGTTATTGATTGCACTCATGTGTGTATACAAGCCCCCCATGAGCGAGAATGGGAGTACATCAACAGGAAGGGAAGGCACAGCATAAACATACAACTTGTGGGTGATGCTGACCTCCTCATCACAAACTGTGTTGTGAAGTGGCCTGGGTCTGTTTACGAAGCACGTATCCTGAGGGAAAGCGCTCTATACCGAAAGCTCCAGACCAACCGACCAGATGGCATAATATTAGGAGATAGTGCCTATCCGCTCCTACCTTGGCTGATGACCCCTTTTCTTGCACCAAGCACACCTGAGCAGGCACGCTTCAACACTGCTCATTCCAAAACAAGGTGTGCCACTGAACGTTTAAAAAAATGTCAACTGTATGGTTTGAAAACTAGGTTCAAATATCAATAAATAAATGTTTTTTTACTACACAATGAATGTTATTTATTTCACCAGTTTGAACTTAATTAAAATCACATTTTGTTCCTGAAATTCCCCCTGAATCCACCCAACTGCTGGGATCAGAATAATCCTGATTTTTTGGATCAAACTTATCTTGATCCTACTAAAAAGTTTTGAACAACCCAAACTGAGGGTTTTATCCAGATCAAAACCAGGATTGGATTACGTGATCTAATCCGATCTCAGAATCTGTTTTTGGTTTTGAAGAACCCATTTTCAGGGTTTAATCCAATCCATTATCCAAAATCCAATCGGATTACTTTTGAACAACTGGGCCCTTGAGATAACTATGACCTGGATGAATGAGAATATTCACAGGCCCATTCCTGCCACTGCTTTACCTGAACTAGAAAAATATCTTATCCTTTCCTTCCTTTTATATTTTCCTCTTCTGTGCTCCCTTAGTCAATTATGTAGTCTGATGGAGAGAGAAATAAAATTCTTCTAAAGATGAAGTTTCATCCCTGGCCACCAACTCATCTTTGATCTCATTGCTTAAACCACGTAAATACACTCCATGAAGCACTCTTTGATCCAAACTGCACTCGGCAGTCATTATACGAAAGAACGATAAGAAAATTAGCAACAGAATTATAACCTTGCGTAAGCGCAAGTAATCAATTCCCAGCCTCTTTGCCTCATAAAGGATTGTTGGGATCGAAAACCTTGCAAGACATGAGAGACATGAAACTGTGATCCAAACATGGGATCATGATCTATGTATGTGAGCTGAAAACATGTGGCCAGAGAGAACAATAGGGCCAGCGCCCCTTTGCCCAGCTTCAACCGGATTTTCAGGCAGTAAAGCTGAACCAGGACCCTCACCATGATTTACAATAGGGTGGAGACCCTTGGCCAATGGTCCTGCCAGCGGCACTGATGACATCACGCACATGATAAAAGAGCCCTGCACCCCGAATTCCAGGCTGCTCTGGTGCATCCGTTTCAGTAGAAAGCTACGGCAACTTTCTTCCAACTTGGCCAATGGGGTGGTGCCCCGAGGTTACTATTTATAGTAAACATTTCCCCTTCATTTGATAATTATTAATACAATTTAGCTAACAACCAGATTGATCCTCATTGGTCCCAACATAGTTGGTACCCACATGAGTTGTGTTTTATAGAGGTTGTGCTTTCCCCAACAGGATGATCGAATACTTTTCTCATGTCAGCAGTGAAGAGATCGTAGTTAGCATTAGCAGGAGTCATTATGCAGGGGTAGCGCCCATGCTGCTGCTTTATCAGTTAGAAGACTACTTGTGAATGCTATTTTCGCTTTGTCTGAGGCATAAGTGAGTGGCTGTTGATTAAATACGACAGAGCATTGGTACAAAAATTGACTACATGTATCAGTAACTCCCGAATATCTGTTAGGAGTAGGAATAAACGGTTCACGGTTAGCTAGAGGTAATGCTAACGGTGGCTGACTAGCAGCATGTACTTCCGTGAGGAGAGGAGCTTAGCTGAACAGTTGGGCAGACTGTTGAGATCAGCAAGGCTAGAGGCAACATGGCCGAGTTGTTGGACGATTTCCTGTATGCTGTTTCCTGCTGTCCGACTCTCAGGCCTTGAAAAGAAATTGCCTGCTTGAACCATTCGTACTCTGTGGGATTCATATTTGACGAGAGTATTCTGTTAGAGTTTGTTATCAGGATCCCAAAATAAGCAGAGTCGAAAACAGATTTAACAAAGATTCAGTCTCTTTAATGAAAAACAAAAAATGTCAAAGGTAAGGCTCAGTAAAGTACAGCAGGGAACGGAATACTCTCGTAGCAAAGTAGTGATCAGACCAGTCTATATATGGAGTAGTAGAGTAGGTGATTGGAATCAGGTGTGCCTCGTCTGCTGCCGCGGGAAACTCAGCCACGCCTCCTAAAGCAAACTTAAAGGCAAAGAACGGAGAAAACAAAAACCAAACCGAGATACAGGAAAACAAATACTAGAAAAACAAAACATAATCAAAAACCCCAGAACATGACAAGAGGTATATGAACAACTCTGATTCAAAACAAACTGAAAATACAACACAACACATTACTGAAACACATGTGTAGAGATTAAAAAAACTGCAAGTGAAAGTTGTTTTATTCTGACTGTTCAGATTCATGATCATGTGACAATGTAAAAACCAGTTTGTGTTGTGGGGTGTGTCAGCAGCACAATAATATTCTTGCCTCTTCACAGAGGAGTCATTGTGTTAGTGAGAGACTCCTGAACTGCAGCTGAACCTGGAGAAGACTCTCCGTCGTCTGTAAGTAGAGTTTGTGAAGGATTTTGTTTGTAGACACTTGGTTCCTGTTCTGGTTTGAACAGAGCAGGTTGTCATGTGTAGACTGTGAATCTCTTACGTTCATGGTCTGGTGTTATGTTGAGGGCATGTTCTGGAGAGGTTATATCATACTGTCATATCATACTGTAAGTAGCTTCCTATGAAAGTATAACAAGTGAGATTTCAATGTAAAATCCAACACTGATATCAATAGAAAATAGGTGAAAAAGTAATAAACTATATGTGACAAAGATAGTTTTACGGCGTATAAAATACATAAATTGGTATAACACTTATATATGTTGTTTTATATATTTTTTTGTATATAATTACCCAAAATGTGTTTAAAAAGTTATAATTTATGTGTGTGCCCCGTATGTGGAATTGTCCTCCTTTAGTCCCTGTACCTGTGGGTCATTTGAATGTAACACCTCCCTCTATTATACGCTATTATATGCTCCCCTTTTCCTGACTGCACTTCATGGGAGAGAGTACAGACAATAAACGGAGATCGGCGCCAAAGGAAAACATTGGGTCCTCTCCATTTCTCTCTCCAGATAATAATAAAAAAATCACAACGCAGAGTGCAGCGGCTAGGCTACATATTCTGAAACAATTGGTGTATACAACCACTATTTTAATGTAATAATGTATCTAGTAATATCAAGAATAAAACATACAATTCAGGACAAGTAACCCACTTAATGTGATTCAAGTTTGTTGTACTAAATACTGAGTATTTACAGTAAAGAAATAGTCTTTATATACTCTGTGTTAGGTATTTATATTTACACACAGCAAGTACATTCAGCATCAGAGTGACTTAACTGTATAAGATCAAGACATTTATAATGTTATCATTAATGCACTGCTCTGCTTTCCTTGTAGACACAATGGCCTCATCAGTCCCTCTGTCCCAGGCCAACACCACCTTCTGTCTGGACCTGTTCAAAAAGCTGAGTGATAACAACAAGACAGCAAATGTCTTCTTCTCTCCCTTTAGCATCTCCTCTGCCCTGGCTATGGTGATGCTGGGGGCCAGAGGCAACACAGCCACACAGATGTCAGAGGTACAGAACACACACACACACGCACACGCACACGCACACGCACACGCACACGCACACGCACACGCACACGCACACGCACGCACGCACACACACACACAGATTCAATGAAAATGAAATGAATGGAACACCTGAACTGTTTTCTTGCCTGTGTTTATTGTTACAGTGACAAAGAATGAGTTAAGATTTGAGAAAGAAACAAGGTGCACAGATCTTTTTCATTAGATTTTTTTCAAGTAGCTAATTGAGCTAAGACACACCCAGGTCTACAAGAGGAAGTAGCAGTTTGATCTTCTCAGTGTCGTTAGGATTTGTGGTTTTAAAAAATGCATGTTGTCACCCGAGGTGAACTCGTCCTTTATTCACTCGACAATTACCAACCAGTTTAAAAATATTCAAAACAGCTACCTGTAAAAACATGTTACATGTCAGTCAGTGTGATGCAGACAAGGCTGAACCATCATCATCATTTCCCTGTGTGTTAGTGTTGAAGAGTGGTTCATTTCACAGATGAAATATAACTTTACTCACGTCTGTCTGATCAGTCATTTGACCTGGCTTCATGTTTGATCCACAGTCCCAGTCTAAAGAGTGAAACATACGCAGCCTGTAGAGTGTGACTCGACTCACACATCACTGCTGTCACTTATTGCATACAACTAGTAACATGTGACGTCTGTCTTTAAAGTCATCGTTACCATGTGCACCAACAGGTCCTCAGGTTCGTGGAGACAGAGAAGCAGCAGCCTGCAGGAGCACAGCAGCAGCTGATGTCAATGCAGATGCATCAGGTTCAGTTCACTTTATCACTAGATACCTGATTTTTTTTTTTCCTGATCTCGAATATAAACTGTCTTTGAGTGAAGCCTTTAAAGTGCAGCATTGTACTAATTGTCTTGTGAAGGATTAAAATCTAATTGAGCCAATAACATTATGAGAGACAGTTGAAGGTGGTTTTGCTGACGTAGACGCACAGCAGCCAAAACATATCATCACAAGTTGTCATGAGATATAAGAAACTGGGTAAATATAAATCTGGGATGTTTCCCAGAAACATCAACAGAGAAGGATCACTCAGTGTGTCTTTGACACTTCTTGTCTTATTTGTCCTCAGTGTCAAAAAACCAAGCGCAACCAGGGAGATGTCCACACTGAGTTCCAACAACTGCTGAGTGAACTCAACAAGCCCAATGCTCCGTACGCTCTCAGTGTCGCCAACAGACTGTATGGGGAGCAGTCCTACAAGTTTATTAAGGTGTGTGTTTCAGTACAGGCTGTGTGTTTATAATGGACTGACGGAATGACAGGCTCACATAGGAATCTTTATGCTTTAGGTAACAGGAGTCATCGTGGCATGACAGATTCAAAGGGCCCATTTGAATGCATGAGCAACATGATTCTGGAATGAGCAAGGAGTGAATGTGAAAATAGCTCCAATGTCTTTCACCTCCACTAAATCAAGCGTATGTGTGATCAGAATCAGTGAATTTCACAGATGAAATATAACTTTACTCACGTCTGTCTGATCAGTCATTTGACCTGGCTTCATGTTTGATCCACAGTCCCAGTCTAAAGAGTGAAACATAAACAGCCTGTAGAGTGTGACTCGACTCACACATCACTGCTGTCACTTATTGCATACAACTAGTAACATGTGACGTCTGTCTTTAAAGTCATCGTTACCATGTGCACCAACAGGTCCTCAGGTTCGTGGAGACAGAGAAGCAGCAGCCTGCAGGAGCACAGCAGCAGCTGATGTCAATGCAGATGCATCAGGTTCAGTTCACTTTATCACTAGATACCTGATTTTTTTTTTCCTGATCTCGAATATAAACTGTCTTTGAGTGTAGCCTTTAAAGTGCAGCATTGTACTAATTGTCTTGTGAAGGATTAAAATCTAATTGAGCCAATAACATTATGAGAGACAGTTGAAGGTGGTTTTGCTGACGTAGACGCACAGCAGCCAAAACATATCATCACAAGTTGTCATGAGATATAAGAAACTGGGTAAATGTAAATCTGGGAATTTTTCCCAGAAACATCAACAGAGAAGGATCACTCAGTGTGTCTTTGACACTTCTTGTCTTATTTGTCCTCAGTGTCAAAAAACCAAGCGCAACCAGGGAGATGTCCACACTGAGTTCCAACAACTGCTGAGTGAACTCAACAAGCCCAATGCTCCGTACGCTCTCAGTGTCGCCAACAGACTGTATGGGGAGCAGTCCTACAAGTTTATTAAGGTGTGTGTTTCAGTACAGGCTGTGTGTTTATAATGGACTGACGGAATGACAGGCTCACATAGGAATCTTTATGCTTTAGGTAACAGGAGTCATCGTGGCATGACAGATTCAAAGGGCCCATTTGAATGCATGAGCAACATGATTCTGGAATGAGCAAGGAGTGAATGTGAAAATAGCTCGAATGTCTTTCACCTCCACTAAGTCAAGCGTATGTGTGATCAGAATCAGTGAATGTGTTGTTGATGGTTGCAGGATTTCTTAAGAAAAACCAGGGAGCACTACAACGCTGAGCTGGAGACTGTGGACTTCCGAAAGAACTTTGAGGCTGCAAGACTCAACATCAACAGCTGGGTGGAGAAACAAACACAAGGTGTGTCACACATGAACAGACCTGCATGTCGCACACATGTGATGGGAACACAATGATGTGGATGAACTCCAACACCACTTTATCAAGTTCCTTGATCACAGTTCTTGTTTTTATGCAAAATTGCACGGTGTTACAATGACCAGATTTCTCTGTTGTCACTTTAAACTCTTAGATAAAATTAAGGACCTGCTGGAGAAGGATGCAGTTAACAAATATACCAAGATGGTGCTGGTCAATGCCATCTACTTCAAAGGCACCTGGGTAGAACAATTTGATGAGGATGCCACAAAAGATGCTCAGTTTAGACTCAACAAGGTAAAACAGCAGAGAGAAAACACTTTAAACTCACGTCAGTGGTCTGGACTGTGATGATTTTAAATCATTGTTTCTGTCAGATGAACGGCACAAGTTCATTTATGATTACAAGGACTTTATTTAACATGAACTTCCAAAACAAAGTTAAAGAGAAACGTATCACCAGTATGAAAAGATCAACAGTGATCATAGTCACACTGTTCTCATCACTCCCTGCTGTACACTTCTACATCACTGCACAACTGGTGTTATGTGTCTGTCTGTTGTTTTCAGACTGACACTAAGCCTGTGAAGATGATGCACCTGAACAAAACGTTTCCATATACCATCGTCCCTGAACTCAACTTCCAGGTAAGAGAGGGAATTTTTTAGTAATTTGTAGAGACAGATTTTTGATTTTTGTTTTGGATTTTTGTGATTTGTTTGTTGTGATCCTGATCACTCTGTGTTAGGTTATGTGTTCTCATGTATTCTGTGCTTTTATTTTGAAACTGTATGTTCAACGAAGGTCACGTGAGCGCGTTTTTGTTGTTATTGGTCACGTGCCTTTTTCTTCTTCGTGGGTGTTAAAAAAATATCGTGAACTGTGGCAATGTGGACACACTGAAAATAAAGTGGACTACATGAGAAGAGATGGTGTTGACTTTTCCCTCCTAAAATGGCAGAACAAGCAGAAAACTTAACAGGTTATGGGCCCAGGCGCAGCACAGGAGGATGGCAACAGAGACTAGTTTTCGACGGAGACGAAGACAAATACGAACTTTGGGAGGTAAAGTTCCTCGGCCACATGAGAATACTAGGCCTGAAAGACGTGCTTGTCGGCACCGATAACGTCCAAGCAGAGGCTAATGCAGAATGCTACGCAGAGCTAATACAGTTCCTCGACGACCGCAGCCTGTCGTTGGTGATGAGAGAGGCCTCAGACGACGGCAGAAAAGCACTACAAATATTACGGGACCACTACGCCAGTCAAGGTAAGCCCAGGATAATTGCCTTATACACCGAATTAACGTCGCTCAAAAAGGAGCCAGAAGTATGAGTTTATGATGATGAGAACAAGTGGGGGTGTTAGGTTATGTGTTCTCATGTATTCTGTGCTTTTATTTTGAAACTGTATGTTCAACGAAGGTCACATGAGCGCGTTTTTGTTGTTATTGGTCACGTGCCTTTTTCTTCTTCGTGGGTGTTAAAACAATATCGTGAACTGTGGCAATGTGGACACACTGAAAATAAAGTGGACTACATGAGAAGAGATGGTGTTGACTTTTCCCTCCTAAAATGGCAGAACAAGCAGAAAACTTAACACTCTGACACTTGCGTGTAAACTGACCAAGCAAAACTGTACAATTATTGATTGATTGATTAAGTTTTTTTGGAGATGAGTTTTTGGTTGTGTATCTGTACATATCAAAACTAATCATTTCTTACCTTTTTCAATGATGTCTGAAAATGGGATTTTGATTCTCACCATTTTCTTTTATCACAACTATGAAATTAATTACTGGTGTCTACATGTAAACTCACGAGGTATCCAGTATTCGTATCTGTTGTAGTCTTGGGATTTGGCCTTTATTTGCCATTGTTACCATACACTTATACACATGTGTGAGCAGTAGCCATACATACAGTACAAGGCGCCCAGGAAGTAATTGTGGTTGGGGCCTTGCTCCTGGGCCCAAGGTGGTGCCGAGGGTGGGATTTGAGCCCCAGCCCTCTCGGGCCCAACACTAACCATTCGGCTACCATTCCTCCTCCTGTTGCACAGATCCTGGAGCTGCCTTACAAAGGGGGGGAGCTCAGCATGCTCATCTTCCTGCCCATGGACATAGAGGACAGTTCCACTGGTCTGGAGCAGGTAGAACATGAACACACACACACATGTGCCCGTCCACACAGACAGAAACCAACAAGACACAGAGTAATAATCAAACCTGTGTGGTTCTCCAGCTGGAGAAGAAGCTGACCTATGAGAACTTCATGAAGTGGACTCATCGTGACAGGTTGGCTCGTGTTGATGTTAATGTGGCCCTGCCTCGATTCAAGCTGGAGGAGAAGTATGAGATGAAGGATTTTCTTGTCGGCATGGGTATGGTGGATGCCTTTGATGTGGAACAGTGTGATTTCTCAGGTAGAACGTTCACCTGGACAACATTATCTGATGTATCATTTAAAGATGTTCATCAAAAACACACTGAGGTTCAGTGGACATGTTATTATATTTCTTTAAAACATCCTGTTGTCTTTGTCTGACAGGCATGTCTCTAGACAACGACCTGGTCGTGTCACAAGTCTTCCACAAGGCTTTTATGGAGTTGAATGAGGAGGGAACTGAGGCTGCTGCTGCCACTGCAGTTGTCGTAGTTGTAACCACTGCTCTTCGGCCTAGAGCCACCTTCACCGCAGACCATCCCTTTCTCTTCTTCATCCGTCATAATCCTTCCAGCAGCGTTCTGTTTGCTGGTCGCTGCTGCTCCCCTGAGTGAGCACTGCACTGTTGAGCTGCTGTTAATGCTGGGGATGAGTGGGTTACAAAACATCTATAACTGCACTGGTCCATCATTTAATAATCTTGACCTGAAAAATATATTTAGAATTACCACTACAGTTTAATCACACCCTAAGTTATTGTCCTTTATTTCCAACACCAGAATGATGAATATTTCCAAGCTGTTTGCATAACTACTTACACAGGCAAAACATTATGTCCTTGCATTGATAATTATGGTTCACTATGCTTCCAACATCCAATGAAAAATCTGAAGTTTGATGAAATATACTCACTGGTAAACTGGACATGATTTACCTAAAAGGGTTTTAGGAAAATGAAAAAAACATGGCTTTTCTCACACCCTTGTGTTAATGTGGATTATCTGTTGTAACACACTGACTGGACATTATCAAGTAAATAAAGGTGGTTTACTGGGTGGTGAACACACGCATTTTTATTAAGACTCACTATCTTACCTTTACTGTACTTCACCTTTGACCTTTACCAACTTTTAAAGAAAACATCACATTGTATTTGAATTATGACTCTGTTGACACACATGTCCCATATTCTTATCTGCCTGTGTCTTTGCTTTACCAGTTCACTGGAAATTTCCCCTGAATGTGATTGTGTTTGTTTAAATATCTACACACACACACACACACACACACACACACACAGTGCTCAGCGCAAATGAATACACCCCAACAGTGTAAGGAATTAAGTTTGTAATGTTCCTGAGAAATTCATTCAAGACCATGTTCCACAAACCCTAACGAAACCTTAACCCCAGTGAAAGTCTGACAAGCAAACATTACATTTTAATAGAGTAAAAAAATCAAATGAAACAGAATTCAACCACAGGTGAGTCTAATTACTCATTAGACCTGCATCCAGCATGATGTTGGAGATTGAACTTGAAAGCCAGATTTCTGGCTTTCACAGGGGCTGTACTCATATATGCTGAGCACTGTATGTCTGTTCTAAAACAGCAGAAGAGACAGGAATACATCTTCAAATCATTTATTTCATAAAGCACTTCCCCAACCTATGACTTAATGTTACAGTGTTGTTAATGGTACAATGTTACAAGGCTGAGATCCATTTAGTGGCTAAATCTGAGCCATCACTCTCAGACAAAGAAGACAAGTGTTAAAGAGACACAAGAAGTGATCCACAGAAACAACGTCACAATTCCATTACAACAGTAAATTGGGGGTTGACTCATATTTCAAATGTGTCTGCATTTCCCATAAACTGGGAATGTGGATGAAATATTACTTCAGGTCAAACGGATAATCTGAGTGAAAAGAGTACAATTATACAGTATTTTGTATTTTCTGACTCTGTGTACCAGAATGAACAGCGGAGTCTTGGTAATCTTGAAATTTGGCCAAAGGTTTGACACATTAGGCAACACAAATAAAACAACAGCAAATTTTCCTGGAATTGATAAAGCAAAGCCACCCGCAGGTTTTGGGAGTGAGTCAGAGAGTGGCAGTCAGCCAAAGGACAAGAAAGGATATCGTCCCTTCAAATCTAAAGCTTATCTTTCTTGTGGGATGTTGCTCGGGATGTTGCGGTAAGAGATTGATCTTCCCTGTACCAACATAAGGTGAGGTATTAAAGCCGCATGGTTTTTTTTTGTTTTTTGTCAGTTCCCATCCAGTTATACAAAAATACACAAAACCTGGTACTGGGTGAAATCCAGTTACTGTGACACAGTAGATAAAAGACAAGTGACTGCAATGCCAGAGCATGAGACTGCCAGTGCCAATGTATCTGAGGCAAATAAAGTCCCCGTTTCCCAGACATACAGATAAATCAGTCAAGATATTTGCATTGAAGAGCTGAATAACCTGAAACTGAAGATGGTAATGGAGAAAGTGTTAAACGTTTCTTCCTCTTTCAGTTAGAACTCTTGAATGATGAATGAGGGACTGAGTCGGAGGACAACATCAAGTGATCGAGTAATTGTGAAATTGTCTGCAAGGAAACAATAATTTTCCACAGAATTCCATAAATACAGACACGCTCTGATAAGGCTGTGGGAGGCTGTGGGAGTCAGCATGCAAGTGAAATTTGAAAAGTAAATAAATCTTTTCTCCATGTAAACTGCACCTGTATATAAGGATGCTGCCTCTCACACATCAGTCAGTGTGTTCCTGAGAGGCTCCTGATCTGCAGCTGAACCTGAAGTAAGTAAAGGCTCTGATCACAGGTCTGTGGGGTTTAGTTTGTAGACAATTGGTTTCAGGTATCATTGCTGAAATATGAAGAACAAGTGTTTTTTTCATTATAGTTTTCTTTAAACAATATTTAATAATTTTGGGATGTTTTATAATTAATGTAATTAACAGGAATCCACATTTTAATCCAAAATAACAATATAATGTACAATACCATTTAATCCTAAATAAATAATGTTAATAACCACTTTTTTAATTTGATAATATGAATAATAATATCAACAATACAGCAATGGTTGACCGAGTCTTCATAAAGAAACTGCCTTATTAATAAACTGCTCATGCTGGATGAATGTTGAATGTTTTCGTGAAAGTATTGCTCTGCTTTCCTCTCAGACAGGATGGCATCATCAGTCTCAACGTGGTCATTGGACACCATTTTGTGTCTGGATCTGCTCAAACAGCTGGGTGATAAAGACAAGACAGCAAATGTCTTCGTTTCTTCTCTTAGCATCACCTCTGCCCTGAATATGGCACTGCTGGGCGCCAGAGGCAACACAGCCCAACAAATATCAGAGGTACACAACACACACAGAGACATTTAGTTACCACATGGATCTCATAAATAATACTCATAATTATAATTGAAATACAAACTAATTGGCCACATTACCAGGTTAAGAAGTACATACACAACCCACAGAATGTGACTCAACTCACACACACACACCTGCTATAACGTTATTGTTTATGGTTCTCTGGGAGAAGGCTAATTAAACGCTGGCTCAATGTGTCTCTTTAACACGGCTTGTCTCATTTGTCCTCAGTGTCTGAAAACCAAGCACAGTCCGGAAAAAGTCCACGCTGACTTCAACCAACGTCTGGGTGCACTCAAAAAGCCTGATGCTCCGTACGCCTTCAACGTCGCTAACAAACTGTATGGAGAGCAGTCATCTGAGCTTGTTCAGGTGTGTGTGTTTCACTATGTTTGTTCATGATGGACTGAGATTTTATCAGACATAAAACATAAAAGAACAGATCATGTGGTGGCGTCACAGTTACCTGAAGCTGAAAAAAAATGTAAATTGCAAAAAATGCAGCAATGTCGATAACATTTTTCCAATTGGATTAAAGAAAATATTTTAAAATTCAAGAAACCCTATAGAGGCACTTTACTACATGAAAGTACTTTGTCATGATTCTTGTGTTTGTGATCAGAATCAGTGAATGTGTTGTTGATGGTTCCAGGAGTTCTTTGAACTAATCAAGAAGCACTTCAGAGGAGAGATGGAGACTGTGGACTTCGTAAAGAACTCTGCGTCCACAAGGTTCAACATCAACAGCTGGGTGGAAAAACACTCACTAGGTGTGACACACATGAACAGACACGCATGTCCCCTTCATGGGACGTGATCACAGTGACCAGGATGAACTCCGCTTTAAAGTTAAACAAATTAAATAAACAGATTCTCTATTGTGGCATTCAACTCTTAGGTAAAATTCAGGAGCTGCTGGAGAAGGATGCAGTGGACAGCGGCACCTTGCTGCTGCTGGTCAATGCCATCTACTGCCAAAGCTCCTGGAAGGACCTGTTTGATGAGGATTCCACCAAGGATGCTCAATTTAGACTCAGCAAGGTAAAACTGCAGAGAGAAAACATTCTGACAAACACGCTGACAAACACTGTGACGTCAGATCAGTTAGTCTAGATCTAGACTGTTGTGTGTTGATTCAGATCAGCACCACACCTTCATTATTGTATCAAGGAAGTCACTTTACTTGACACTGACATCCAAGTTTAAAAGACCCAACAATACATCTGGACATCACTGCAGTTGCATTAAGTATTAACTATGTAAGCGTCTGCTTGCTGTTTTCAGACCTTTACTACACCAGTGAAGATGATGAACCAGTACAAAAAGTTTAATTTCACCAAAGTTCCTGAACCCAACTTCAAGGTAACAAGGATATTTATTGAAACAGTTTCTGTCAGTCTGTCATCCACCTCTTAACTGGCCAAGCATAACGAATAGTTTTTTATTTCCTTTCTTATACCTTTTTCAATGATGCCTGTAAATGGGATTTTGGTTTTGACCGTTTTCTTTTACCACAACTATGGAACTAACTACCTATGTGCACATGTAAACTAATGAGGTATTCAGTATTTGTACCTGTTGTAATCTTGGGAACCTGCTGTTGCACAGATCCTGGAGCTGCCTTACAAAGAGGGGGAGCTCACCATGCTCATCTTCCTGCCCATGGACATAGAGGACAGTTCCACTGGTCTGGAGCAGGTAGAACATGAACACACACACACACACATGTGCCCGTCCACACAGACAGAAACCAACAAGACACAGAGTAATAATCAAACCTGTGTGGTTCTCCAGCTGGAGAAGGAGCTGACCTATGAGAACTTCATGAAGTGGACCAGCAAAAACAGCATGATGGGCTATGATGTGCAGGTTGGCCTGCCAAGGTTCAAGATAGAGGAGAAATATGACATGGAGGACGTCCTGTTCAGCATGGGCATGGTGGATGCCTTTGATGCAAAGAAGAGTGACTTCTCAGGTAGGACATATACCTGGATGACAATTTCTGAAAT
Organism: Trinectes maculatus; assembly: GCA_016785345.1. Lineage (NCBI taxonomy): Eukaryota > Metazoa > Chordata > Actinopteri > Pleuronectiformes > Achiridae > Trinectes > Trinectes maculatus. Next base: position 16,020 of record JAFBJQ010002961.1, read on the forward strand.
GAAAAAAAAGAAAACCATTAACTGCTTCCTATGATGTTAAATGTTCAGACAACAATAATTTTTTAAAAAAAATTCTCTCCCTTTGTGACAGGCCTGTCTTCACAGAGGGGAGTGGTCATGTTAAGATTCATTCACCAGCCTCTTGTGCACGTCAAGGAGGAGGGAAGCGAGATTGAAGTTGCCACTGACACCTCATTAGGAGTAGGGTGTGCACGGAAATGTGCAAATCCTAGTGCAAAGAAATGTGCAAATCCCTGTGCAAAGATATGTGAAGGTCCTGGAGAAACCTTCATCGCAGACCATCCCTTCCTCTTCTTCATCCGCCATAATCCCACCAACAGCGTTCTGTTTGCAGGTCGCTGCTGCTCCCCTGAGTGAGCACTGCACTGTTTAGAGCAGTTAGAGGGGATGCGTTTGCTGCAGTGCATCTACTATTGAAAAATCTTATCAATGCTGTATCAATGTCCCAATGCAGAGCTTAATCACACCCTGAGTTATTGTCTTTTATTTCCAATCCTTGACTGATTTATAAACTCCTTACATGATAAAAACATTATGTCCTTGCATTGTTTATCCTTTGAACCTTATTTGATTTTTAGCAACTGTTTTCCTTCCTCTCTAAAATACAACTGTGGCACTTTGTGCAGCAGCCTCACACCCAACACTAGTTGATCACATCAGAGTGTAGTTCTCTTACAGCCTTGCAGATTTTGGAGAACTTTTTGTTTTCGCCTGACGGCAAATATGTCAACTGAACCTATTTACGATATGAGATTCACCAATCTTCTTTACTCTTTATCTGAAGAACATTCTATTTCTTTCTACTTTCAGTGAATCAAAAAATATTGTGATTGAACCAGATGAAAAGATAAATCTGCCCGTTGTAATTGTGTTAAGTAGACATATGTAATTGTACCTCTACGCCTTATAGAATCAAAACAACAGAGGATTATATAAGGTTTTAAATCGAGAACTGGTCAATTTTATGTCTCTTTACATTTTACACGTGAAATAAAATAGAGTGATTCCAAATATTGTTTGTCTCTTGTATTTTTTTTATCAGTACTAACATAGGTTTATATAAGTGGTCAATACTAACTGAAATCAAAGAGTTTGGGTATTTATTTAGTTTTTTCCTGTGAATCTAATTATTCTTTGGTGAGTATACAACAGCTGTAACTCAAAAATAGACAATACAGCACAAAACTGAAGCACATCTGTCATGCTCCACTCTGGCCTTTCATTCCGATCACATGTAGAACATTCTCTGTGTCTCATATAACATACTAAGATGATTCCTATAAAGTTAACGCACCATCTTAATGCTCCAGGAAATGTTAAACAAGAAATACAAGAAACATCTTTCTGAGATTCTTAACAAAAACAGATTTTTTTTATTTCTTTTACATTGCAAAAGACTATGTAAAACATTTTAAGACTTCATAGCGACAGCTGCTGACCTGCCTCACACAATCTCGCTGGCCTGCCCACTTTCCTCCACCCACTGCAACACAACAACATTCAGCTGCAGGCCGATAGACTGACACGGGGTCAAACTGCAGAAAATATCAAATGCATCACCCTTTTTGTTATGAAATACAGAAATGTGAAATGTGATATAAATATTTAAATTGCACCTCATTATCATCTTGCCTTTATCTCTTGTCTGTTGACATCTGTCAATGACGTCACAAGTTTCTCGAGAGAAACACTGACAGCGGGACAGTTTGTTTATTTATTTATGAAATATTTATATTGGTTCCATGAACGTTCTGTTACAGTGATATAACGCTGCTTTACAAAGTAAAATCGATTTGCAAAAATAATTACAGCTGTTCTAACCCTGTCGGCTTCCATACTGTAACATGTGAGAATGCGGAAGTAGGTCGGATGTTTTGTTTTCGAGGTGTGGCAGCAGCGCCTGTCTGACGGGAAGCTTTTTGTCTGTCCGACCGGAAGCTGTGCGGGACTGATCGTAAGTAGAACCTGTGGTCGCAGCGCTGGACATTCCGCAGATAAGCACATAGAAACGGGAGAGTTGCGTCTTAGGAGCAAAAGTCCGCTAGTATTTTAGTGGAGTTTTATTAGGTGGTTAGTGGTTAGTTACTCGTGCCTCACAGAGCAGAGGGTTGTGGGTTCGAGTCCCTGTCCAGTCGGGGTCTTTCTGTGTGGAGAACACACACACATACTGGGTGGAGTTTATTGGAGACTCACAACTGCAGGTGTGAATGTGATAAGTTGTTTGGCTTCGTGTGACTGACTGTTGACCTGTCAGGAATATAACCTGCCCAGTCAGCTGAGACACACTCCCTCTGTGACTCACCCAGAAGAAGCCCAGGACATAATGACTCATATCCAACCTGAAAGTGTTGGAAACATAATAAATCTTGAAAAACACAAGTAGGAACCTGTGATATTAACGTAAGTCCCAGTGTCAGCAGTTTCAATAGAGACATTTGTTGATGTCAGTCATAGACAACAGACAGGACTCAAAGGTAAGATGGCACTGAGGTGCACAACAGTACAAAGTCACAAAGGTCAGCATCGGCTGACCCTGTTTATATATTTATAGTTTCCAAAACAACCAGAAAATGGACAAAAGGTGATTCATTTGATATTTTCTGCAGTTTATACAGCTGAATGTGTCACGACCACTGGCACTGGCAAAAGCACAACAACAAGGCAGGCGAGTTGCAAGGGAAATCAGTTTACTTAGTCCAAAAACAGGCAGAGTCAAAACCAGGAGATCAAAAAACAGGCAAACAAATCCAACAAGGAGCAGGCAGGAATCTGAAGTCCAAGAGGGACAAAAACAAGATCAGAACACAAAGGCAGAACTGGAAAAATGCTGGATAGCTTGGCAACGAACAACACGAGACAATCTGGCAGGGATCAAGTGGAAATGGAGTAGAATATATACTGAGGAACAAATGAGCAGATGAGCTGCAGGTGAGGAGATGGGCGGGGAAAACCAGGTGAGGGGAATGAGTTGATTGCATGGCATGGAAGAAGGGCAGGATCTGAAATGACAGGAGAGTTAGTGAAATGAGAAAAAATAAAAACAAACTAAGAGTAAGTGTACCTACGTTACAGAATGTGTTTGCGTAGGAAAGTGGGCTGAGTGTGTCTGAAGACATATGAGGAGCTGTCAATGTTGAGTCTTAATATGTTTTTCTTGGTCTTTTTTGATGACAAGACATAAAAATCAGAATTTCAGAAAACAGCATTTCTTTTTTAATGATTGCTGAATAAAAGAGTGTAAAGTTTTATAGGAGTCATCTTAGTATATTTATATATACTATATGAGGTAGCAAATATATAATATAATATAAACATGAACCAACAATAGGTGCTGTTTGGCTCAGTATCAGAGTGACTTAACTGTTTAAGATCAAGACATTTAAATTTTTTAAATTAATTTACTTTTATTGCAGTTTGGCACATCATCAGCGTGATTTACTAGTGTTGGATAAAGAACTTAATAGTGTTATCATTAATGCACTGCTCTGCTTTCCTTGTAGACACAATGGCATCATCAGTCCCTCTGTCCCAGGCCAACACCACCTTCTGTCTGGACCTGTTCAAAAAGCTGAGTGATAACAACAAGACAGCAAATGTCTTCTTCTCTCCCTTTAGCATCTCCTCAGCCCTGGCTATGGTGATGCTGGGGGCCAGAGGCAACACAGCCACACAGATGTCAGAGGTACAGAACACACACACGCACACACTCTCGTTATATGCTGCAACTGAATCTACAGGCTGTTGTGTGATTGAAGTATCATAATATGATGATCATGCTTTTTTTTTTCCTGTTCTGTGTTTCTGTTTTTTCGATAGTTTATGTGTTCTTTTCTTTGGGATGCACTGCAACCGCTTGATTTGTTTGATTAGAGTAGTACAAAAATCTTGTGTTTAACAAAGTTGTAAGGTAAAATGTAAAGAAAGGGGTGGGCGGATCAATCATTTGACCTGGCCTCATGTTTGATCCACATTCCCAAGTCTAAGGGGTTAAACATATTCAGACTATAGCGTGTGACTCACACATTACTGCTATGATGATATTGTGACTTACTGCATACAACTAGTAACAATTATTAGTAAGCCCTAATAACTGCACCAACAGGTCCTCAGCATCACTGAGGCAGAAAGCAGCAGCCTGCAGGAGCACAGCAGCAGCGACAGGTCCAGTCCACATTAGCACTGCATAAACTAACTGAGGGGTGTTTTACTGACAGATGCTGTGGACGGTGTAGTGTGGTGGAGGATATATGTTTTTCTAATCATCTGATAAGCCAAACTTCAAACTGTATAACAATGGATTTGTGGCATCGGTGCTTATTCTGTTTCATTCTGTTTTTTCTGTTGAACCTTTAGATGCAGCTGCAGGAATAATTGATGGTGGGGGAGTGTTGCATGTCTTAATGTTGATCTCTTGTTGCTTTGCCTCAGAATCATCATTAGTTTCATATATTCTGTACTTTTTCCATGTCAGTTGATCAAGAGACTTGTCAAACAGACTCTGTACAGGACATTAGACTGTTCAATCACTGGCTCATTGTGTCTCTTCCACACCTCTTTATGTACTTTGTCCTCAGTGTCTGAAACTCCAGCAGTGTCAGGGAGACATCCACGATGTCTTCAAACAACTGCTGAGTGAACTCAACAAGCCCGATGCGCCATACGCCCTCAGTGTTGCCAACAGACTGTATGGGGAGCAGTCCTACCAGTTTGTTGAGGTGTGTGTTGATGGGTTGTGGTACAGAATGTCATTCTGCAGTGAATGGAATGCAGGATCAGACAGGAATGTTTAATTGTTGGGTAAAAATGAGTGGAGAGCAATCACAGGAGTGAGTTTGAAAATTAATGACTAATTGATGACTTTTACATGTGATCAGAATCAGTGAATGTGTTGTTGATGGTTGCAGGATTTCTTAGGAAAAACCAGGGAGCACTACAACGCTGAGCTGGAGACTGTGGACTTCGTAAAGAACTCTGAGGCTGCAAGACTCAATATCAACAGCTGGGTGGAGAAACAAACACAAGGTTTGTCACACATTAACACACCTGCATGTCCCACACATGTGATCACCAGCGCTGTTGATCACAGTGTTGTTCACATTCTTTCTGTTTATATGCAAATACTCAAATTCCAGAATGGCAAAACTGCATCTGGCTTTAAAATAAGAAGTTTTCTCTGGTGTCTTTAAACTCTTAGGTAAAATTAAGGACTTGCTGGTGCAGAGTGCAGTGGATAACTTGACCAAGCTGGTGCTGGTCAATGCCATCTACTTCAAAGCCTCCTGGGAGAAGCAGTTTTTTCATAGTGAAACAAAAGATGCTCAGTTTAAGCTCAACAAGGTAAAACAACAGAGAGAAAAGACCCAGCAACAAAGAGTCAGCACTGACACCTGAATGCTACAAGTATGAATGTGAAATATATGAAAACTAAAATAAACTAAAGTCAGCTAACATCACTCATTCAAATGAGTGATTCTGTGAGATCAACCGGGATGAGTTCACTGATCAACAGTGATCATAGTCACACTGTTCTCATCACGCCCTGCTGTACACTTCGACATCACTGCACAAGCAGCAGCTGGTGTTATGTGTCTGTCTGTTGTTTTCAGACTGACACTAAGCCTGTGAAGATGATGCACCTGAACAAAACATTTCCATATACCATCGTCCCTGAACTCAACTTCCAGGTAATAAAACATTTATTGAGACAGTTAATACACTGTCTCTCTCAGTCTGTCACCTGCCTGTTAACAGACCAAACAACTAACTAACTACTAACGAACTAGCAGTTAGCTGTTTTTGCAGGTAAACTAATGAGGTATCCAGTATTTGTACCTGTTGTAATCTTGGGAACCTGCTGTTGCACAGATCCTGGAGCTGCCTTACAAAGGGGGGGAGCTCAGCATGCTCATCTTCCTGCCCATGGACATAGAGGACAGTTCAACTGGTCTGGAGCAGGTAGAACATGAACACACACACATGTGCCCGTCCACACAGACAGAAACCAACAAGACACAGAGTAATAATCAAACCTGTGTGGTTCTCCAGCTGGAGAAGGAGCTGACCTATGAGAACTTCATGAAGTGGACCAGCACACACAGGATGATGGGCTATGATGTGCAGGTTGGCCTGCCAAGGTTCAAGATGGAGGAGAAATATGACATGGAGGACATCCTGGTCAGCATGGGCATGGTGGATGCCTTTGATGCAAAGAAGAGTGACTTCTCAGGTAGGACATATACCTGGACAACAATTTCTGATGTATTGTTTAAAGGACAGGAAATGCAAAATATGAACTACTTCCTGTGCTGTTCAGTGGTGGACGCCTTCAGTATGGGACTGTGTGACATAGATTTCCCAGGAAATTAAAAACCAGGACTGGTTCCTCTCAGGTAATGTTTTATTACATTTATTGTCTGTTGTCTTTGTCTGACAGGCATGTCTCCAGCCAACGACCTGGTCCTGTCAAAAGTCGTCCACAAGGCTTTTGTGGATGTTAATGAGGAGGGAACTGAGGCTGCTGCTGCCACTGGAGTTAGCTTTGAGCTAATGTGCTATGTTCAAAGGCCCAGAGCCACCTTCGTCGCAGACCATCCCTTCCTCTTCTTCGTCCGTCATAATCCTTCCAACAGTGTTCTGTTTGCTGGTCGCTGCTGCTCCCCTGAGTGAGCACTGCACTGTTCAGAGCTGCTGTTAATGCGGGGGATGAGTGGGTTACAAAACATCTATAACTGCACTCATCTATGATGATGATGAGTAGGTAAACTGTGGCCTTGTTTGCATCACTTCTTACATGAGGTAAACATTATGCCTTTTTGACCATTGAACCTTCTATGAACTTGAGAAGCTGCTTCCCTTCATTCCTAAAATAAGATATTCCTTTATTCGTTCCACAGTGGGGAAATTTCACCGTTACAGCAGCCACAGGGAGAGCAAGAGGAAATGTGCATTAGACAGATAATAAAAAAGTAGTAAAAAAATGAAAAAATTGCAACAAAAAACTAGACATCTCAGAGAAACTAAATATATCAATGTATAGATAAAGTCAGGTAATTGTACACATTGCACATGTACTACATGTAATAGTAAACACTATATACACATACATATATATCTATATATGTACATATATCCCCTATTTACACATACAAAAATGTACAACAATACAATAATGTGCACAATACAAAAATACAGTAGTGCAACAGTGTAGCAGTATTGGGTTTTGTGTGTTGTGTGTGTTGTATGTTGTACAAATACATGTATGGTACTTTGGGCAACGGCCTCACACCTAAACAGCGGCCTAAACGCTAGTTTATCCCATTCAAGTGTAATTTGTTATCTTGAATCTTAAAACTTTTGTGTTTTCATCTGAAAACAAAGAAGTCAACCTTTACACTATTTGATGGTTTCAATGTACTCTCCTCTTCATTTCTTTAAACATTGAGTGTATAAAGGAAAATATTGTGATTAAATCACATTAACATTATCTAGGCCCTATCATGAATATATATGCCCCATAACATATAATGAAATACATAGAAAACATTTTTAAGACATTTTACAGTCTAAGAATGTATGTTTTTATTTTTTTTATTCATTCATTTGCGTTACAACATTTATGACATACTTTTGTTGTTTGTGTTGAATTTATTGATATAGTACCACTTTTTTTTGCGTCACGAATAAAAAAGCGAACTGAAGCTGTTTCCATCCTTTGGGCTTCCATACAGTGGTAATGTGAGAATGCGGAAGTAGATCGGGTGTTTTCGGGGTGGGGCGGCAGCGCCTGTACAAAATGACGCTGCGTGTTGACAGCTCAGTCTGTGTGACAGTGAGAGACTCCTGAACTGTAGCTGCACTAAAAGGAAACTGTAAGTAGAAAACTGTAGTAAACCCAGGTCGCAGCACTGTGGTTTACTTTGTTGACATATTGTTTCTAATCTAATTGATTCATGTTAGCAGATGTAAACAGTGTGAACTTTGTTCGTTCACGGTCTGTCGTTCCGTATAGAATAGTGTCCGTATAAATTATGTTATACATTAATATAATTAAGTATAATGTCTTGTGTAGCTGTTTGTGAAAGAATAAGTCGTTTTCACTGTAATATCCAAGACTGATATTGACTGACACTGTTTTCCACCATAGCCCATTAAAAAGGTTTTTTTTTTTACTTTCAGGAAGTTAATACATAATCTGCTGGTGAATTTACACACAGACCATCAAAGATGCTGCTAATTTCAATAAAGACTTAAATAAATAATGCCACTGGTACTTTAAACATTAATAATAACTTTAAATGCAACTTTATTACAAAATGGTTTACTTCTTCTGAAAGGATGATAAGATCTAAAAATCAGATTGCTTACAAAATACAATATAAGCAAAGTGATATTGCATATTTAAAATTAGCAGAAAGAAAGTCTGAGTATTTATAGCAATAATTTCAGTGTATCGTCTATCAAGTATTATATACTGAATTTACAGACAGTAAATGCATTTTTTAAATTAATTTACTTTTATTGCAGTTTGGCACATCATCAGCGTGATTTACTAGTGTTGGATAAAGAACTTAATAGTGTTATTATTAATGCACTGCTCTGCTTTCCTTGTAGACACGATGGCATCATCAGTCCCTCTGTCCCAGGCCAACACCACCTTCTGTCTGGACCTGTTCAAAAGGCTGAGTGATAACAACAAGACAGCAAATGTCTTCTTCTCTCCCTTTAGCATCTCCTCAGCCCTGGCTATGGTGATGCTGGGGGCCAGAGGCAACACAGCCACACAGATGTCAGAGGTACAGAACACACGAATCAACAAAAACGTATTTGTAAAGCTCATATTCACAAATAAGAATTTGCCACACAGGGGTTACACACACACATTGTAAGTTGTGACACCAATTTCAGCTCGACATTGTTTCAAGTGTGTTTTTGTTGCATATTTAACTGCACTGCCACAAACTGAGACTTACATGGTACTTTAATTGTGGACACTTATCTAAGACTATCTTTCTTTGAACATTGACTCTGCAGAACGCCCAACGTGTTAGATTTGATTGGATTGAAAGAGCAGAGTGGACCACTGGGGGTGTGTCAGCCCACGTTTAGCATGAATCACCACTTCTGTCTTTTAGTGTCACTAAAACTTACAAAGAGCTGCTCTGTTCAGACTCTGACAGGTTTTTATGGAGCATGGTACATAGTATGGACGTGTTATGGCAATAAAGATAGAGGCACAGCAAAGCGTGGTCCTTATCAATTCCCTTTTATGTGCAAGCCCAACACGTGTAATTATTTGTTCATTAATTGACTTATCTCCAGTTAAAAATAAATCAGTGATTGGATAACAGCCTTCGTTGCCATATAATTAATTCTTAGAGTTATGGAGATCTATTGTGTGTGTTCAGCAGCTTTGGGACACGAACATAATCATAGATTCACAGTAATATATTTTGCTTGACTTGTGATTGCTAAAGCAAAGACACACCCAGATATGCCTCATGGAAGTGAGTGAACGAAAGAGGGTGATTGATGATCCATCATTCTGGGGTTACAAAATAACTTCAGTCATTTGAAAGGTTGATGATGTAAGGGATAATATATATGTTAAGGAGTGGGTTGACAAATATGGTGACGCATCGTGTAACATAATAGCAGATAACACACTTTTTGTGTATTTGCTCTTTTCGTGGCCTTCTGTCATCTGACACAATAGCAGTAGGGCGAGTACCTGGCTGTTTAACACGGTCATGGATAACATAACATGCAGTGCCTGCTGTGAAAGAATTCACTTTACAGAGCAACAAGCCACGACACAACCTGCTTTGAGTTTGTTAAAAAAACAACATTGGACTTTCTTCTGGAATGAGATTTTGATTCTGCTTGAGTCATTAAATGTGGTATTAAAACCATTGTGTGAATGCACACAAGTGGGTGTGTGAAAGTGATAACAGATACACTAGACTGCTGTGGGAAGGGTTTCACATGCACTTACCAGCAAGTCTGCTTGTGTAAACTGGTTGGTTTTTTTTTATTGAACTTGTTTATTTGCCAGCTCACCAACGTCTACTCTACAAATACTGCAACTGGTTGATGGGAAGAAATGTGTGGGACAGGAGTGTTACCTAAATTTGCGGGAACCACAAGCCATTTGTTTTCTTGGAAAGCAAACAAACCGCTTCAAATTGTACAACATTTGTACCCGCAGAAGCTCATTAAGTTAGTGTGAGACCTGAAAATACATCTTAGCCAAATGAAGACTGTCAGATGAACTCATCTCATATACCACCTATCATGTGTTGGATTTACACTGTTGAACTTTGTACTGTTATCAGCTGGGTTGAGTGAAGCTGGATGTTACAGTCGTTGCCCCCTTACTACTTAGTAACTTGTCTTTAAACACTGTCATTCATACTTGTAACATTCAGTGCTGGCTCTTAATGTCGATACACACAATCAAATTATAATGACAATTGAAGCTGGTCATATGGTCCATTTAGTCATTTTACGAAATCGTCATTCAACACCATTTGTTTGGCTGTGGTGTTGGTGGGTGAGACATGTTTTCTTCAGTGAAAAAACCTTAAGGGAACAAAGGTGAGTTTTTAGGTGATCTGTTGATGTCAGGACGGAATTTTGATTCCAATACTACCCGACAGACCTTCCACACCCCTGGTACTTAATAAGAAGTGAAAATATAAATGCAGCAACAGAAAGTGATCTGACACTGCTACAACATTGTAACTTCCTGCACCACATGTAACTAGAGACATGTGATGTCTAACTAAACAGTGAACACTACTAATTGCACCTTTAGGTCCTCAGCTTCTCTAAGGCAAAGAAGCCGCAGCCTGCAAGAGCACAGCCGCAGCAGATGCAGATGCAGCAGCAGGTCCAGTCCACAATACCACCACTGCTGCTGAAGGTGGTAACCATGTCAACAGAGTAACAAGAGTAATAAACTAACAGAGGGTTTTACTAACAGTTGGTGTGGTTGGTGTAATGTGGTGTGGGGATCCTTGCCTTTCTTCTTTAAATGAATTTACAAAAACAATAATGCAAAGAGAGGCCCAACTGTGAAGGTTTAGTGTGTCTGTGTGTTTTGGCTATCAGACCTCATCCAGACCTCGTAGTGTTGCATAATTCACAGGAATGTAGTTCCTGGTGTCTCCGTTTATGGTTTCCTTCTGGGGAATGGTGAATCTTTATAAACAGCTGTCGGAAACCACAGCCTGATAAAATGTCACTCTCAAAAGTTTGCAACAGCGACAACCCATCAAAAGTGCTATAGGAAAATGATGTACATATAAATAAAGCATTGTCTTTGATAAAGATATATTAACTGGGTAAATAACACGCGGTGGAGGGTTGTTTGTTTTCATGTGGATCTTTCTGGGATTGCTCATCAAAACTGGGAGTGGAATTTCCTCTGGTTTGGATATTTTTGATACTTATTGCTTTATTTTTATTTATTTTTTATTTTCAGTTTGTGTTGAGATTTTGTACAACTACACAGACAGTGTCCACAGTTTATATATATACACACACACACACACACACACACACACACACACACACACACAACTACAGAAATAAGATACTAAAACATGGACAGTGGGGCAAAAAAGTATTTAGTCTCATCAGAGGTACACTTCAACTCTGAGAGACAAAATGAGAAGAAAAAATCCAGGAAATCACATAGTTTTTTTTTCCTGGTGTCTTTCGACAGCTCTTTGGTCTTGGCCATGGTTGAGTTTGGAGTCTGACTGTTTGAGGCTGTGGACAGGTGTCTTTTATACAGATAACGAGTTCAGACAGGTGCCATTAATACAGGTAACGAGTGGAGGACAGAAGAGCTTCTTAAAGAAGAAGTTACAGGTCTGTGAGAGACAGAAATCTTGCTTGTTTGTTACTGACCAAATACTTATTTGCCACCATAATTTACAAATAAATTCTTTAAAAATCCTACTATGTGATTTCCTGGATTTTTTCTTCTCATTTTGTCTCAGAGTTGAAGTGTACCTCTGATGAAAATTACAGACCTCTCTCATCTTTCTAAGCAGTGGAACTTGCACAGTCAGTGGCTGACTAAATACGTTTTTGCCCCACTGTATGTCATTTGTCACCTTATACATTAACTCATTATTATGGGCGAGTCTATATCCTGTGTACCCAGTATATGATACTTCTCATGGAACACGATGAGTTACATAGACTCTGTGTATTTGACGTTTCTATCACTCAGTGTGTCTCTTCTTTTTCTAATTTGTCCTCAGAGTCTGAAAACCAAGTGCTGTCTGGGAGACGTCCACGGTAACTTCAACCAACTGCTGAGTGAACTCAACAAGCCCGATGCTCCGTACGCCCTCAGTGTTGCCAACAGACTGTACGGGGAGCAGTCCTACCAGTTTGTTGAGGTGTGTGTTAGGGTAGAGAATGTCATCCTGCAGCGAATGAGATGCTCAGACAGGAATATTTCAAGTTTTTGCCAAAAAGGAGTGGACAGAAGGCTAATACACAAGCAGTCGAGTGTGAAAATGTCTGTAATCACTGTGCGTCAGTTAAGTCCATGACATCAAGTGAGCTCTTGTTTGTGGATTCAGAATCAGTGAATGTGTTGTTGGTGGTTGCAGGATTTCTTAGGAAAAACCAGGAAGCATTACATGGCAGAGCTGGAGACTGTGGACTTCCTAAAGAACTTTGAGGCTGCAAGACTCAACATCAACAGCTGGGTGGAGAAAAAAACACAAGGTGTGTCACACATGAACAGACCTGCATGTCGCACACGTGATGAACACAGTCCTGTGTTTGTCTTTCTGTGTTTATGAAGAAGTAACTGTATTTCCTGAACAGCTGTACTGCACATAGACTTACAGTGCCATTAGTTAAAAGAGTTTCTCTATGGTGGCCCGGAAGGGACCAGAAGGGCATGGTGCTACTTTAATCCAGTTTCATTGGTATCAATGCAACATTCTACGCTATTGTAGACAATAAAAATACTGCTTGATTATCTAATACCACGTTTTCCGAGTATTATTCATCATTTCTAATTTGCGCTTCTAACTTTTAGGTAAAATTAAGGACTTGCTGGCGCAAGGGGTGTTGGACAACATGAGCAGGCTTGTGCTGGTCAATGCCATCTACTTCAAAGGCACCTGGTTGGAGCAGTTTGAAGAGAATGACACAAGAGATGCTCCGTTTAGACTCAACAAGGTAAAACTGCACAGAGAAAACACTCAGCAAACAAAGTCAATCAGTCTGGGTTTATGATACTGTATTGCTGGTCAACATATCATATGATACAACTATTACACATTTGTTTAATATTATGCTTGTGCAGGAAAAGGAACAGCTGTATTCTGTTTCCTCTGATCAGACAACAGCTTAGTAAAATCTAATGAAAGTGAGAGTTCTTGTGCATATCTTACTGAGATATTAAGAGGCCAATTCATCATGTTTAATTGAAAAACACAAGCTCATTCCATTTGTTACAAGTGCAGCAGACGAAGAACCAAATCCTGTTTTATGACTGTATCCAAAAACGTTTTAACTGAAGCACAGTGACACTAAAGGAAATAAATATAATATATTACAAACTACAGTACGTGTCTAAATAAAGAAGAAGAAGAAGAACATACTTTATTAATCCCAAATTTGGGAAATTAGGTCACTGCATTCCACACATACATCTTACATGCATTTAGTTAGGTCACAACATTTTTTTTTATACAGCA
>JAFBJQ010002961.1:29827-47297 GCA_016785345.1 Trinectes maculatus
TTTGGGGGTTAAGGGCCTTGCTCAAGGGCCCAAGGTGGTGGACGGCAGATGGCGGCGCCTCTCCAATTTCAACCATCACGTTCCCAAGCTTGATGGTAGCTCAGGTCGGGAATGGTGGCGCATCACCCAGTCTTCGGTGGGGCTGGGAGTCGAACCGGTGACCTCCAGGTCCCAAGCCTCTTGGTCCCAAGCCCAATTCAATAACCACTTTGCCACCACCCCCCCTAAAGTTGAGCCAATGAACCAATAAGAGCTTCTGCATTGGACTGTGCACAGGCTTTTAGTCTGTATTAACTAGTGCATGTTTCTATTTGCTGTTTTTCAGAATGAAAGTAAGCCAGTGAAGATGATGAACCAGAAAACGAAGTTCCCATTGACCTTCATTCCTGAAGTCAGCTGTCAGGTAATCAAGACACTTAATGAGTCAGTGAACAGAGCGTGTGTCAGTCCATCATTTACTGTAACTGGTCAGTTATTTCCTTTTTTCAATTTTGGTCCAATAAATGGTAAAATAATAATGATAATATGACAAACCACGATTCCGACCATTTGATTTTTCCATGTTATCTGATAAACTATCTAATGTAATCTTGCTGTTGTACAGATCCTGGAGCTGCCTTACAAAGGGAAGGAGCTCAGCATGCTCATCTTCCTACCCAGGGACATAGAGGACAGTTCAACTGGTCTGGAGAAGGTAATACATGCAAACAGAGGTACAAAAAAAGCACAGACAGAAACCAACGGGTCACAAACTAATAATTAAATCTGTCCTTCTACAGCTAGAAAAGGAGCTGACCTATAAGAACTTCATGGAGTGGACTCGCCCAGACATGATGGATGTAACTAAAGTCCAAGTAGCCCTGCCTCGATTCAAGCTGGAGGAGAAGTATGACTTGAAGAACGTACTGGTCAGCATGGGCATGGCGGATGCCTTTGATGTGGCACAGAGTGACTTCTCAGGTAGGACATATACCTGGACAACAGTTTCTGATGGATCATCTTAAGATCAGTCTTAGTTTCTCACAAATCAGTGCACTCTGTCACACAGCCAGATGAGATGTGTTTTTCTATATCTGTGACAGGCATGTCCCCAGCCAACGACCTGTTCCTGTCAAAAGTCCTCCACAAGGCTTTTATAGAGGTCAATGAGGAAGGAAGTGAAGCTGCTGCTGCCACTGCTGCCATCATGATGTTGCGCTGTGCTCCAATGCCTCCAGATAGATTCATCGCAGACCATCCCTTCGTCTTCTTCATCCGCCATAATCCCTCCATGAGCGTTCTGTTTGCTGGTCGCTACTGCTCCCCTGAGTGAGCACTGCACTATTCAGAGCAGTTGTCCTCCAATCCTTCCACAATACGTGGAACATAATACACTTACATTAGCAATAGCTTATCATTGTTTTGGTATTACTGGATAAAGAATTGTATCTTCTTGTCTGCATCACTTCTTTTATATGAGTAAGTCTGTGTTTAACCTAACCATTAGGTCCCTGAACTGTTTAACTTTGCACCTAATACGAACTTAATTATCTGGTTTATGATTTGTTTGGAATATTTGTCAACCTTGCCCATCTGGCTGCAGTCTTACACCTAATCCAGGTTCCATCTGTAGTCCATAAGTATATCTTGTACCTTACATTCCCTGGAGGTATTTGTCTCTATTTGCCTATCCCAAAGTCTTTGATGCCATTTTCAGCGAGCAGCATATACATCAAATGTAAATTTAGCATATGATTACTGCACTTTATCGACAGAACATTCAATTTTGTGAACCAGAGAATGTTGTTGAAGACAGATGTCTCCATGGCAGTAATGAAATTGTACCGCCATGCATGTAATAAATATGCACTAAAAAGTAAAGTACTAAAAGACTCTATAGTTTGAAATTGATATATACTGTATATACACACGCACACAGTACAATACATGGAATAAAAGTGTGATTCCAAAATGTTGTGTTGTGTGTGACACATTTGGAGATGTGTCAGCTGTGATGAGAGTGATATGGTAAAATAATTTGTTGTTTATTTTTTTAACACTTGTATTTAAAAATTGATATATCGTACATGGAAGTGGTTTGGAAAGAAGAAGTGCTGCACAGATGCTTCACAACACATAACAGCTACATCATCTTTATGAAATGGTACAGAATGCAGCAGAAATTAGAAAAAAAGACAAGTGGCTACAATGAGAATGAAAGGTTTTTGTAAAACGGTTAAAATGTTTGGTAAACCCACTGGAAATGGCTGCAGAACCGACTAGATCCCAGATCTCGCGAGAGTCCACAGCTGGGACGGAAACTCGATTTGGAGGCGTGGTTAGGCTACAACCCACGTGATACAAATACAGGAAATGTCTTCTGAGCTTGTTTGTTACAACTAGAAAATGAAGCGTACGTGTTATATTTCATGTGTCTGGACGTTAGCACGATGACAGAGTAACGGACACTTCAGTCGTGCTCACATTAGATCAATAATTTAGCCTCTACATGTTAGTAGGGTTTACACTGTGGTTGATGATGGAGCGGCTGATTTCAAGGCTCACCGACACACGTGTCCTAATGTCGGCTTCTGTCGCAGTTCGCCTGGTGTTGGTCGCATACGGAGACTACCAGGACCGCACCATGGTGGTGAAGTACACTGACATCGACTACCATGTGTTCACCGATGCTGCAAGGTTCATTACTGAGGTAACAGCAGCAGAGGAGCCAAGTTACATTTATTTATTTTATTCCCCGTTTGAAACTCTGCATTTAGCCCAATAATCTCATTCACATTTCTCGACATTTATATGTATGTTGAAGCAGATAACAACTCAGCCAACTACAAATCAACACATTAAAACGTCCACATAAACAGCTTTATCAGTTTAAACTTGTGTTTATGTTTTTACTTCACAGGGGGGGTCCCCTTACAACAGATCAACCTACCGCTACACCCCTCTGCTGGCCTGGCTTCTCACGCCCAACATCTACCTCAGCATGATGTTTGGCAAGATCCTGTTTGTTGTATGTGATGTATTGTCAGGACTGCTCATCTACAGAATCCTCCGCCTGCGAGGTCAGGCCCCAGAGGTTGGTCCATCTGATCTGTTGTTAATCTTGTAATCAGAAACACACAGCACACGCGTTTTGTTAAAAATAAAGAAGTGTTCTCGTTCAGTAAAGCTGATTCTCTTTATATGGGCTTTACGTTGAGACTGCACGCCGTGTTGCTTCGCTGTGGCTTCTTAATCCACTGCCCATAGGAGTGTCCAGCCGAGGGAATGCTGAGTCCATCCTGGCAGCCTTGGTGCTGGGGACATTACTCTGTATGGAAGGTAGGTGGGGGTTGCTTTGTTTTTGGTGTGCATGTGTGCATGCGTGCGTGCGTGTGTGATGATTGATGATTTTGTTGTCAGTAATATTGTAGGTTCTGTTAAAAAATAAACGGCATACATTTTTCTTAAAGGCCAGCATCTCGTATGGGCAGCTATTCTATATGGCCTGTCAGTCCATATGAAGATCTACCCTGTTACATATGCTCTGCCCATCGCTCTGACCCTCCGCACACCAGACACCAGAGCAGAGGTGGACAAACAGTGGTGGAGGAGGTTTGTCCACTTTATTGGAAGCTTCGTCAATCCCAAACTCCTCCTCTTCGCAAGTGTGGCAGCAGGAGTTTTCTGCATGTTCACAGCAGTGTTCTATTACATGTAAGATGATCAAAGAGATTGTACACAAACACACAGTTTTTTACATCGAGCTATCTTCTTGTCCTCAAATGTTAAAAATGTATTTCGCTGTTTTATTTGATTAGATATCAGCATCTCTTTATCTTTCATTTCTTGAGGTTTTTATAACGTTACAGGGTAATGTAATCATGTGACCCCACCCATCTTGTAAGGTATGGCTGGGAGTTCCTTCATGAGACTTACTTCTACCACCTGACCAGAAGGGACATCAGGCACAATTTCTCTCCATACTTCTACATGCTCTACCTCACTGCAGGTATTCATTCATCTGGCCATTTGTAGCCTCCTAGAGAGACACAGTTGATTTTGATTTTACTCACTCAAAAAGTGGGATGTCTGTTTTCGATGTGTTTTCCATTCTGATTTGTGTTAACGTATACTTTAAACTTAATGAAAGCAAAGGGTTGGTCAATTACGCCCGTCTTATGTTGGAACAGACTGCAGGTGGAGCCAGTGGCTTGGTCTGGCTGCATTTATTCCTCAGCTCATCCTGCTGTTGGCAGCATCATGGGCCTTTCGCTCCGACCTGGCCTTTACCTGTTTCCTTCACACAGCCATCTTTGTCTCTTTCAACAAAGTCTGCACCTCACAGGTACAGGTACTCACAGCAACATGTGCTTCAATCCAGATTACAGTCAGGATTCAGATTCAGATTTGCCTGTTTGTTTGTTGGTTGGTTTTTACTTTTGGTACGGTCCCTGGGTGGACGAAGACACTCATGTTATAACACTATGTTTTCAATAACATCTAATTAATATAGCGTCACATTAAGTTTAACAGAGTTGCATGCTGTGTTTTTGCAGTACTTCCTGTGGTACCTGTGTTTACTTCCTCTGGTCATCCCTCACCTCAGTTTGTCTCTAAAACAGGGAGTGGGACTGCTGTTGCTCTGGTTCACTGGCCAGGTAATTCCATTTTTGCATATTTCAATCCCCTCAAGCTGGCGTGGGGTGAATTTGAAATGATAGATCTATTGATGCATCAAGATGAAAGAATGAAACCATGACGTTGGTGTGAAGCAAAAATGTTTTTTCTCACACTGTAACAGGGCATGTGGCTGGGCCCAGCCTACTTCCTGGAGTTTGAAGGCCACAACTCCTTCCTGTTGATCTGGCTTGCTGGATTGCTCTTCTTGATAATCAACAGTTTCATCTTGATCCAGATCATAGCCCATTACACACCAGCACAGAGACTAAAGGCTGAGTGACAGTGTGGTGATCTGGAAGGCTTTCTCTTCAATTGAAAGATTCAGAAATTTTGCCATTTTTCTTTTACTTGTTTCATCTGGGGATGGTGGACTTTGATAAATGTGTGTTTTCCCAGTGCTCTACTCAAAATGGCTTTCTCATGTGACCATATAAACTTAGCTCCGAGCAGTCCCATACTGTAGTACCACTGTTTGATTGACAAAACCATACTGGTATTCAGAGTTAAATCACTGATTCAAATCTTGCCTTTGTGGGTCAAAACCCATAATTCCTCAATGACTCAGTCTGGGAAGAAAGTTGGTTTTGAAACTTTCCACCTGTGACAGTGTCATCATTTGTCATTTATTTTCTGGCAGAGCCAAATGACCTGCTGTAGATCAGAGACGAGTTCACCCAGGTGAGAAGGGTGTGTTTTGTTGGTTTGAAGGAAAATACAGTATTGTTGCTTATTGCTTCACTGCATCATAAACAATGTGATAACAAAATGTTGCACTGTAAAATGGGGTTGTTAATGTCATCATTCAGGAATATGAGTTTGTGCATGCAGAAACATTTGAACTTGTGAAATTTCCTTAACTGGCAGATATTTATGATACAGTGCTCAGATGCAGTGTGCAATTTCAACCTGTGGGTGGCAGCATTTCCTAAGCAGAGGAGACTAGGTCCCAGCATCCATCCTTGTGTAACCTTCACAGATTCTGTCAGCAAGAGGATGAGCACATCCCAAAACAAACAGTGTTGGCTGTGGCCCATAACCTTAATGTACATTCTCCCCCGAATCTCATGGGAACGATTCGAGCATTCACTTCAGTCATTTCACTGAATGTTTGCCTGTCCGCCGCATGCTACTGATTATTGTGGAAATGTTTAGCAACGATAAAATTACATGTGTGCGTGTGTGTGTGCGTGTGTACACGCGTGTGTAGGCATGCAAGAAAATGTGAGTTACTCTGCAGAAGTTAGTTTGAAATACTGGCCTTCATGACATTATTGTGAAGCACTCTGTGTATCTGCAGTGGAGAGGAGTGGTTTGTCTTCATGTGTGTTGCATATGTGTGTGTGTGTGTGTGTGTGACTCACAGTCAGCTGCTGCCTGAATATCTTGTTTATGAGTCACCAGGTTGCACTTGGTAGCCTTTCAACTGGCCAGTCGCTCCTGGCTTCATACTGTACACAGCCTAAAAGAATTGTTATGTTTCTTCATTGTGTTTATGGTGGTTTTCAAGTCTGATGGTCTGACGGCAGTCCTCAGTCAAGGTTTAGAGAAAATGCTGCCCCCTACCTTATTTTCCTTCCAAGTTTCCAGCAGGCTGGTGCTTAATGCATGAAAAAAGCTCTTGTCCTGTACTAAAGTTTTTATTCCTGTCTGACTGGATGAAAGTGTGACAGTCATTTGTAAATAAAGAGGGCGGGTGTTCTGGAGCCACTGCACAAAGTGCAGTCAACCTGGTTTGTTAATAGTCTGTTAGCTAATTGCATTTGAGAAGTGGAAAGGTTGTGGAGGTTATGGGTGGGGGATCGCGTGACTGTCTCCCATATGTTTATCAGGCTGTGTGTATATGTGCATGATAATGTTCATGTGTATGTGTATGTAGATGTGTGTGTGTGTGTTATGTTCCCTCAAGGATATGTTCTCCTCACTGTCACAGTGGATATAGGGAAGGAAGATGTGGACATTGTTGTGCACTGGTGCATCTGCCTGTATGAGTGTGTCTTAGCATGTGTGAGACAGACACACAGAGTCGGCGTGACCAATTAGAGCAAATGGTGTGTGGAGCGGCAAAGAGTGGGGTATGAACGGTCACGCAACCTTGCATGGTATAGGATTAAAGGTCTTGGTTTGCACACACACACACACACACACACACACACTCTGCCTCACAGATACAGCTGTCAACAAGCATCAGACACTTTGCTTATACTGCACTGCCCTAAGCAGTCACTCCTCCCTCTTGATTGGATGTGCTCTTTTTATTGTTTTCACCCTTTTCCTGAGCTAACATCTCTTTTCTCACCTCAACCATCAAGTCTCTCTCTCTGTCTGTCTCTCTCTCTCTGTCTGTCTCTCTCTCTCTGTCTGTCTGCCTCTCTCGTTGTCATTCCAGCTCCTTTCTCCCATCACCATGCAGGGCCAGTGTCATAGAGATGGCGTGATGGAAGTGGCTCGTCTGCTATTAAACATTTAAAGTTAATTGTCATGAGATGAGAGTGAGACAAAGGCACAGAGAATCATATGCTGTGGAGATCTGAGACCACATGGCTACACAGATCTGCGTATGTTTCATTATTTTTCATTTTAGTGACCGCAAGTTAAATCCAGTTTAGTTAGACACTCTCTTCCCTCCAATTAAAAAAACATCAATGTTCAAAAATATATTTTTTTCTCTCTGTTTCCTCAGGATTTTCTAACTGGATATGAGTGTCAGTTTCCACGGACTGTTGATTTCCGAACAAATCCGTACACAGAGGCTGTTAACTTGGGGTAAATAGCCCTGTGTGTAGTAGTCTACAAACTCAGCTGACAAACTCAGATCCCAAAAAATTCATGTGAACCTATAAAATGTGTTTGTCTTAAGACCTTCTGAGTGTAAAGTCCTAAAACCCTCAGGACTACAACTGCAGGAGGAAGCAGGGTATTAGTTTGTGTTTGCCTGTGTTAAGCCAGTAGGCTAACACACACACACACACACACACATATATATACATAGACTGACCTGCAGTGGGGTTAGGGTTTCGTTAGGGTTTGTGCAACATGGTCTTGGATGAAATTGTCAGGAAAATTACTGACTTAATTACTGACACTGTGTGTAAATACTCAAAACAAATGTGGGAGTATTTTTGTTGTATAATGTTGATTTAGGAAAGAAACAGAAGGTTTTCTGATAACTCTGTTGGGGGGTGTAATCATATAAGAAGATATGCATATAAAAACGTGTTCTAGTGGGCTATCTTAAACATCAGATTGATATCAAGCTCTCCCGGGAATTCCCAGAACCAGGAATCCACCACAGCTTTTAGGGTTACATCTCTTCATCTTTCTGCCCACTGCATCCGTGTCTCTGTGGGGCAGTGTTCCCCAGGCTGGAGCGCTTGTCCCAGACAGGAGGTGAGAGACGAAGTGTTAAGTTTCCCAGATCGTGTGAAGGTGCTGTCACGCCAGCTTTACAGCGCATTAATCACACAGGCAGCGTGGCTGGAGATAGATGTCTCCTGTTCTGCTGAGTATGAATCATTGATCGAGACACAAATCTGAAGTATGAGACCACATTTGCTATAGTGAAACATTGAAACGCCACTAAAGAGATAAGGATGAATGTCATTTGGCATTTTTCAGCTGCAGAGATCAGGAAGTCATTCCCAACCAGGTGACCACCAGGTTACTGGAATCCTGTTGGAAATGATTTGACGTTGTGATGGTGGTGAAACTGTGCAGACGAGTCCCGTGATTCCTGTCATGTTTTTTTTTTACGTGTTGCTTGCTTGTAATAATATATGATGCGTTCACATGTCTGCATGTTACTTAAAAGCACAACACTTCACCCCGATTTTCCATACAAAGAAAAGTCATTTAATAGATAAGTCCCATTTGCAAAAACACATAGAGACACTGGAAGACACTGCATATGTACACTGTGTTCGCTACCTTGCAGCTTCCTCCTCCATGAGACGAGTCCTTTTAGACAAATATCAAAAAGAGGGCAAGAAAAAAAGCCTTATTCATTTAGCTTAGTGGAAGAGAAAAGCCTTCAAAACGGTTGTTTTTAAATTATACACATCTGCTTCTTACAATAAATATGAATCTTCAAACATTTATTCAACTGAACACACACAAAGAGAAGGAGACAAATTGAAATCAGTGACAGCGCGTACAGCTGTGCGTGTTGACTCAAAAACCTGTCGGGGGAGAGTGAACTTCAACTGAACTACTCCCAGTAGTGCAACTTAGAACCCACTTCAGTCTCCGTCACTGAGCCACCGCTCTGAGACTGAATCCATTTGGTGCTTTTCATTCATTTGTGCAAATCACTGATAGTGAAGACAATGGTTGTGTGTGTGTGTTTTTTTTTTCCTAAGGAGACGTGTCCCATCTGCAGTGAGACAGGCTGTACAAGATGAAACTGTACAACATCAGCTTTGTCATGAAATGACATAAATTAATATTTGTACATTCAACCGGAGTTTGATGTAGAAATGAAAAAAGAGAACCCAACCTTTTCACAACAAACTTTTCCCCTTCAATTCACTCCAACACTTCTGGAAACAAACCTTCAACTGACTTAATTCATATTGTTATTTGTGAAGAGGACTTTCCGTAGGTCCAAGTTAAATTTTATGATCCATTCCAACGCGATAGTTTACTGTTAAATGTTAAAATCATTTTCAATTTTCAATTATTCCAATTATTTCATTTGCAACTACAAGTAGGTCAGAGCCATGGAACAAGTACAGGCCAGTTACCTGTAGAACCAATGTAGTGAATATACTTAAACCAATAGTTTTCCATGTTTTGGTCCACTACCAGTTACATATACTGTACTTGACATCACTGTCAGGTTCTGCAATGGAGCAGGCATCAAGCCAGGTCACAATGATTCTTAATGACACCTTCAAGGATGCTCTGAAAAACAATGCTTCATAAGATATTCTCTGAAAAGTCTAACTCAGAAGACAGAGACAAGAGAAGTAGCCTGAATTTGGCCGTGTCATGCGAAACGGGCTTCTCAATAGTTAAATGTATTCATGCTTAAGTATAAACTTAAGCACATTATCAAAATATATCTGTAATACGTTGAAATATATCATCTTGTGATACATTTGTAACTTTAACCAAACTATTGTACTGCAGTGGATTTCAAGTAAGTCTCAAGTATTTGCATGTTGATGCTGATGTTGAGAGTCAAAGCGCTAACAGTTGTTAGAACTGACTCCCAAGTGATGTCTCATCGTCTGCCTTGTCCTTTGCTTAAACCCAGCAGCAGGTGTTAAATCATCCATTGTGTACAGAGACTAAAAAAAAGTCTCTGTTTACAGTAAAATATTTGTTTCTCCCATGAAAAAAGTCAGGTGTGCACAACACATAAAACAAAATGAAATGGTGTTTCTGGACAAAATCTGTCTCACTGTCACGAAATCCAAAAGTGCTCGGACCCAACTACAAAACGTTTTCTATATAAACAAAAGCATCCGTCCATAAACTGGACGACGCTGAATTTGACTTCGGATTGTCACAACACGAACACTAGAACCTGAGCCTTGTTTGTGACCTCCTCATCAGACTGAAGAGGTACTTGACATCTTGGGAATCTTGGGAATCTTCATAATCAAAGATTGTCTTATCCGTGTAACGCTGGTGCACGTGTATGAAAACAACAACAATAATAATAATAATAATACGGAGCACTGTGACACACACTGATTGTTTTATGCGTGTGTGTGTGTGTGTGTGTGTGTGTGTGTGTGTGTAGGATGGTTGTGTGAGTGTTCCTGCATTCACTCTCACTGCATATAAATGTAAGGGCTGGACTTGTGGTGCCCTGCGTTCATCACACATGGCATAACATTCCTGGGACCAACCATCATGGACTGGTTCATGTCAGGACCACTCTCAGACCATGGTGGGGAGTCCATGGGCTCGCGCTTGATTGAGTGGATGAGGCCGTGACCTTTGAACTCGTAACTGCCATGCTTGTTGTAGTCCGGGTGCATGTAGGCCTTGTGCGGGTCCTGTGCATAGACGTGTGAGTCCATGAGGTTGAGCGACTGGTTGCTGCATAGAGAGTCCGAGTGAGAGAGTCTCTGTGGACTAAACTGGTTGTTGTCGTCGTTGTTTCCCAAGTCTTTGTCACACTTCAGCAGACGTGCTGTGGTATTCCCACTGTTGCTGACCCCATAGCTGTGATAGTTGCTGTTGTATGGTGGGCTGATGCCGGCTTTCCCGCGCTGACAGGGTGAATACTGTGGATCGTAGTAATCTGCCTCGGATTTGAGTTGCAGGCTGGAACTCTGGTCGTACATCCCATTACTATAGCGACGGTCCACAGCAGCCTCTGGGTCGTGGCACGCCCAGGGTCGGCCATAGGCATCGCAGCCGTTTTCAGAGTCTGAGTCATGCTCTACCTTGATGGGGGGCATCAGGTGGCCATCGTAGCATTCTCCATAGCCATTCTCGCTCTTCACCAGGTCCACGCAGTAAGCGTCTGGGTCGGTGGGAATCTGGACGTTGCCGTAGAGTTTAGACACAAACACTTCTCCACCTCTGCCACCGTGGCAACTCGGGGAAAGGCGGTATGGCTTCCCATACTGACCGGCCTTGTTCAAGCGGTTAGAGGAGTTGTAGCCAATGCCCTGACCTGCTCTGAGGGGACCTGAGTGTGGACGCAGGGGCCACCCAGCACCTGAACCTGGGCTTAGACCTTTATGAGAAACCATGGAGGATTTGCAGTAGTTGAGAGGTTCCTCCTGATTGTAGAAACCATCAGGGCGGTACTTGAGGTTGTCTTTGGAGAGTGGGGTCCAGGGAGTGTGGTGTCCTCGCTGGGTGCCGCCAGGAGTGGGACACGAGAGGAGGAGAGGATCTGCGATGTCGCCCATTCCTCCACTGAATGAGTGCCTGCGGAGATGTTCTCCTCGCTCACTGTGATGCAGAGGGATGGGGAAGAACAAGGATTAAATAATCATAAGTCACTGGACAGTTCAGTCTGGGTAACATTTCTGTGTTGGTCGATGCCATTCAAGAAGATGTAATCTCCTGAAATTCTGCTGACCCGCCCAGATATTCACACAAGAACATTCTCAAGCAAAACGTTTTGGACTTATTGATGAATGACTCAAAGCACAGATATCTAGGATCGGTTCAGTTTAGTCCAAGAGAGAATCAGTCCAAAAGTGACTCATCTTTTCCAAGATGTCTCTCATCACTAAACCAAGAACAGCTTCAGAACCTAAAGCTCACTAATGATGGACAGAGCTCCAGGTTCATGCAGAACAAAACACTGCAGCAGCCAACATGCCACGATTACACCACAACACCACACGGGCCCAACGATCAGGGTCCCATTTCCATTCATGCAGTACATGTGTTGATTTGTATGTGGGTGGCAGCTGACGTACGTTAGCCTAACACCAGCATGCCCACTGTCCTTCACACCCTCAAAACACTGCTGTGTTTTAGAAAAATTTAGCTCTGCTGGCAAACAAACGTTTCAGAAAGTTCCAAACACATGTTTTCCAATCTGTGGCCGGAAATAAAACTTTACCTTTGTGTGCTACAGACCACTGCTTAACACCCACACACTGAAAAATTCCATCTTTGAGTTTTTCTGTTAAAACCAAATTCTGCTTCAAAACCTCTGCCGACCTTCAGATCATTCTTCCTGGTTCTTCAGAGAGTTTTATGGCATCATACTCGTCTTCAACCAGTAACCAGCCAGTCCTTTAAATAAACTGTGTGTGTGTGCAGAGGCTTCAGAGATAATGATGATATCAGCAGGAACGTCAGTGTAACGTAACGCACTGTATTTCCTTAGTTCAATCATTTGCATGGTGTAAAGAGTTCATTTTCATCATGTGGCACAGACGGAGAAACTATTTGTGTCTTTTCAACAATGTTGCATATGAAATATATAAATATATAAGAAGTGCATTATAGAAAACATGGTCTTCAAACTAACAGGTACCATGTGTTGTGTAGATAGCAGTCTGAGTCTCACCCTAAATAAACCCGATGGCCTTCCATGTCAGCAGCCAACCTGCTGTCCAGCTAAACCTAATTGGTATTTTGCTAAAAATAAAATGACATAACATTAAGTTCGTTGGCCTGATGGATGATGGGAGGAAAGATTGGACAGCAGAGGGGGGGGCGAGGCCTCTGCTCACTGACTCCAGCTCAACTCTTGGCCTTGCAGCCTCATCTAGTTGTTAATGATGTGTGAAGCGCAGAGGCCTTATCCGAGCTGAGACATGTGTTTGCTCCTAATTGGCCACAGGTAAAGCGTTGTTTGGTTTATTGTCAGTCAGCTGGGTGAGGAAAGACCTAATGTTTATGTCCACCATGTCTCAGAGGAACAGCTTATGTCTTCACGGAGCTGCTGCTAGCTATTAAAATAGTATCTATTTTATATATATATATTCACACATATATATATGCTACATATATATATATATACATACATATATATGTATATATATATACATATGCTCACACTGTTCAGTAAAGTGTATCTTTTACCATTGCTTCAGTAAACCTGACTTCTGACTGACTACATCAAATGTAAACAGGTTATTCAGGATGAGTTACAACTTTAAGCTGCAACAAAACTCTACTATGTTTTTGGCTTTGGCCATTCAAGCTCAAAACTATTCTGACCTTTACCTCTAGCTCCCCCATCAGGCCAATAAATGTAGTTTTCTAGAGGCTATATCAAGGTGCCAAAATACATCAACCCTCAACTTTGGAGCGGACATCAAGTTTGTGTTAAACGACTTGACCTTTAATTAGAGTGCAGCACCCCTCATTAACAGTGTGAACATAGGCTTTAGTTAAAGTAGTGAAGGACGCTGCACGTCTTCTCTCCCTCTTACCCATGCTCCACTGCAGAGATCATTCCTCCACCTCCTCCTCCCTTGTTCTTTCCTCGCATTAACATGTTCTTCATTTTCATCTCGGTGATGGAGGGCAGCAGGAGAGGCACCGCTATGCAGAACAGAGCCAGCTGAGGTGGCATCACAGCCCCAGAGGCTGACTTCTTCTTCTGCCCATGCAGGAACTTCAGCCGGCCCTGGAACTGCATCGTCTGTGGGGTAGTAGAGACTGGTTTGAATGGCTGCAGTGTTTCACACACACACTATACTGGTCTTTAAATATCCTGTCCTCAGTCTTTCTCTGTTTGTACTGTGGATACTTGGTGTGTTAATGTACCGAGGAGGATCAATTACACAATACAATACAGGGGGTCTTCGAGTTACGACGGAGATCCGTTCCTGAGAATGTGTCGCAACCGAATTTCGACGCAAGTCGGAACATAC
Source organism: Trinectes maculatus (assembly GCA_016785345.1). Taxonomy (NCBI): domain Eukaryota; kingdom Metazoa; phylum Chordata; class Actinopteri; order Pleuronectiformes; family Achiridae; genus Trinectes; species Trinectes maculatus. The sequence continues at coordinate 43,792 of JAFBJQ010002961.1, forward strand.
ATTCATTGTGCCATTGTGCATACATTGTGCCGCTAGATGTAGCTATAACACCTGCCGCTGCCCTCGCCCCCCACCACCGGCCGGCCTTTTCACGTAAGTAAACACAGCTGTGGAGGTGTTGGAGAGCCGGCAGGCGCGCTGAGAGACAGAGAGAGCGCTCACCAACTAGTTCCCGTGCGAAGTCTGTTCGTATTTACGGGGCAAACCGCTTAAGGCGAAACAAGGAAGTTCATGGGAGATGTGTCGTAACCACGAAAACAACGTAATTCGCGACCGCCGTAACTCGAGGACCCCCTGTACTGTCATACCTCCAGTCACCACATGGCACATTCAAACCATGTTTGCGGCTCTGTACGTATATGCACTGTGGGGTTAGAGCTAAACGTTAATCATCGTTTTAGCAACTCGTTTACCAGATTGACGATGTTAGTTTGCAGTGAAGATCCGTTTCACTCGCTTACAGAAAGTACACTGTGCATTACACAACAATTTGTCTTGTTTGTCCTGCAATCATGTTGAATGATGAGGAAAACATAACACCAGTAATTGCTCACTGTCATGAGACCAGCATCAGTGCAACCGGAGCGGACATGGAGACAGTGACCTCTGCTGACCCCAGTGAAATGGTCCAAGCCCATATTCTCACTACTTGTTTTAGCTTTTCCACTGCTGCAGTCACAGCCAGAGGGGATGAACCATGCTCCTATCCTACAGCCCTCAGGCAGCCAACTGTCTCATAATGTCTTGTAATGGAGCTACGAATAACTGTGTAAACGCTGTGCTGCACAGAGGAGTCGTCATATACTTCACAGGCCTGAGTGTTCTGTGGGAGAGCGAGCAGCTGTTTCTTCACTGCTGGGTTTAAACGTATGACCAGGAATGTTCGCTGAGACCTGAGATCACTGCTCAGGTTCGGTTCAGACTGCTCACCAAGAATCCAGAGGTGCTGTCCAGGAGGCATCGGACTCTGGCGATGAAGCATCTGTTGAGGAAGCAGGAGAGCTCGGGAGGAATCCCCCCAGCCTCCACAGAGTGAAACTGGTTGCTCACTACGAAGTCCTCACCTGGAGATGTATGGAGGAGGAGGAGGAGAATCAACACAGGCACTGCCTTAAATACAGGCCTCATTGTTTCCTACTACCACCTCATGATATCAGTTATTCAATGACTGATATTATTTCACCTGTTTGTGGTTTTAAGGAAATCGTTTTATTTCTCTCGTGAGGTGATAAGCGATCTGCCAGTAACTGTGATTTCAGAGATCTACTCACTCGTCCCTGCAGCCAGCTGGTTATCCTGGTGCGCCGGCGCCCCCGGGTGCTGTGGAGGGCACATGGCCCAGTGGAGCTGGCGTCTGAACTCTTGGCGGTCGTCTATGTGGATGTAGTCGAACACATTCTGGTGCATCACATCAGTCTGAGGGCAAAACAGAGTGGACGACAATAAGTCTGATTTCTTCCTTTGAAAAGAAAGAGACTGCACACACACACACACACAGACACACACGCACACACACATGAACGGCTCATCCCTTACATATAAAGTCAGCGGAAGTGGCAGAAACATAGACTCATTTACTGTACATACACATACACTGTATGTGTCCAGTGTATGTACAGTGTGTGTAGTGTGTGTACAGTGTGTGTCCAGTGTATGTAGTGTGTGTACAGTGTGTGTACAGTGTGTGTACAGACAGCTGCAGGCCAGTGAGGGCAGCTGTGTTTGTCAAACATCGCGTGACACCAGCTCCCGAACAGCAGTCCAGCCCAGTTTTCCCTCCCTACACACACACACACACACACACACACAGGGAGAGAGAGAGAGAGTCGGGTTCCAGCCCACTCTCATCATGCCTCTCTCTCGTTTTTCCAGCACGAGCTGTGCTTTCTGTCATTCCATGACAGATTCCTCAGTAAAATGTTTAACCCCCCCACCCCACCCCTCCCTCCCTGCGCTCCATAATTTCCACACTGGTGGCACGCGAGGGTTTTTGATCGCCTGCCTCTGAAAACACAATCTGTTCCCAGCGTCTTCGGCGAGGGCCTCGTCCTGTGGTTTGGTTCCTAGCGGCAGCGAGGCAGACAGACGGATCCAGTGACTATTGTTTATGTTTCTCGTAAAAAACACAGAGAGGAGAAGAAAAAGGAGAGAACGGAGAACAAGTGATGTTTTCGCTGACCTTCAAAGTCTAACTGTCCCAGTTACAAATGGGATCAAAGGCCAGTGGAGGTTTTTTTGTGGTGCTGCTGAGTGCGGCGTTCCCTTCTCCTCTCTGTTCCTGTGGTGTATTAGGGCTAAACGGCCTTCTGGCTACAGTTGTGGGCTCTAAATGATGCGACATGTTGTCAAGGCCTTAGTGGCAAACTATTTAACTTAAAAACAACCATCAGCTCTTGGTAACATGTGGGAACGTCTAAGAGTCACTTGATGACAACATGATGATCTGCGAGTATTTAAGTAAAGAATACACAAAGAATCACACAAACTGCATCCGTTTCACATATGGAACCATATTGATGTGGAGTATTGGTGGATGAGTTGTAACAGCCCACCATCTTTGAATGGTCATGTTTATCTTGTGCACAGATCAGCAGTGATCTTCTGCCCCCTGGTGATTTCACATCACCTTATCGCAGCAGATGCTCCAGCTGTTGCTGCTTGGGAAGTGCTGAGGTGGGACATCTTCATGGCCTGTTTCAGCATGTGTGGTTGTGTGTCTGAGTTTCAGCCAACAAAAGACTTTGTGTTCCATCATCGTATCCAATCATGAGGAGTGTTATTAGCTGCCCAAGTGAAAAAAAACACATGTTCTCTAGCACCACCAGCAGGTTGCTTTTTAATAACGTGTGATGAAAACTATTGGGCCAAATGATGCTATAACATGATGCTTAGTGTGTGAGCATTAACACACATGTGTGCCTGTAAGTGTGTGTTTCTGTTATTGTTCAGATTTTTAGTGCCTGGTGTGTTTTTGTAAATCGTAACAATGAGGACTTTATGTCCGAGGTCCCGACGCCAGCTACTGACTGTTAGATACGTGAGCATTTGATGTTTTATTTGTCTGTGCTGGCTCACACACACACACACACACGCACACACGCACACACACAGACACACACACTCTTTCAGACCACTATGGTTTTCATGTCAATTTCATGGTGCTGGGAATTGCCCGGGTCTGCTTGTAAGCCAAGTCGGAGCACTCTGTGTGTGTCGTGTGTGTTTGTGTGTGTGTGTGTGTGTGTGTGTGTGTGTGTGTGTGTGAGCCAACATGAGGGCAAAGGATGGACTTTAACACTGAAAAGCACTTAATTCATGGGTTTAAAGCAGGACGGCCCAGTCTGTGTTGATATCATCCATAATTAATGAGTGGCTGGGTCGAGCTGCTGGAGAGGAAGGAAGCTAAACCGCTATCAGGGGCCACACACACACGCACACACACACACACACACACACACACACACACACACACACACACACACACACACACACACACACACACACAC
>JAFBJQ010002961.1:52681-169473 GCA_016785345.1 Trinectes maculatus
TTTGCGTGTCTCTCGTTGGGGTGTGCTGTCAGGGGGCATGTGGCTCACTCCAAGAGATCAGCCCTTCACTCATTGTAGCAGGCACAGATTAGTCACGCAACGCACACACACACACACACACACACACACACCTCATTATGAAAAACTATGTATGTATGTATGAATCTTTCAATGTTTCACATCGACCCCACCCCCACCAAATAACCCCATTACGCCTTTGATTCCTCCCCCTTTAACCTTTCACCATCTCCTGTCCCCTGACCCCCTCCACCCCCCATCCCCCCACCCTCCTCCTCCACCACCTTATCGCTCCACTCTTTCTTTGTTCAGCTCGACATCGCAGGCGATCGCCAGCCGATCTCGTGATGCTGGAAGACTCCAGTCCGCTCTTAACTCCGCCCCTCAGCACGCGACGCTCGTTTGTTTTTCTCTCATCCATTCATTTTGTCTGGATTCAGTTTTCTCACGTTTACTCGTTATTTCCCTGCTGCGCTGGCAACAGACACACCTAACCCTAACCCTAACCCTAACCCTAACCCTAACCCTAACCCTAACCCTAACCGTAACCCTAACCGTAACCCTAACCCTAACCCTAACCCTAACCCTAACCGTAACCCTGGCAACAGCCGGTTTATTCACACAGACTGAATCAGACGTCTGACGGCCGCTCCGTAAACTCATCAACGCCAGTAATAATGTCGAGTGTTGTGTCATCACCTCCACTGGGTGCAAACGCACACAAACAAACAGACTCAGACAGACTCACATACACAAAACCATCGTCTTCAGTGACAGCAGTATCATCCAACCAGTGGAAAGCACTGCAGGGGGAAATGAATGTAATGAGCCGCTTCACTCTCCTCCTTCAGGGCCTCATGTGTTTGTGTTTTCTCTCTTACGGAGAGAAATCTTGGAGAGGATGCAGCATCAGGAAAGACAAACACACGGGATGATTAATTATCGGCACCGGCACTTCCTCTGCCAACAATACAGCCTTTATTCATCAGCACTGGTGTCTCGCCCTTTGCTTTTCTTTGCCGTCTATTTTCTGCCTCTCTGCTGTGAAAAGGAAAACAGAGTAGGTCATGGTGAGGCGTTTATGTGCTCTCGGAGTGGAGTGGAGAGTGAAGGGATGGAGAGGCTGCCAGAGTGCGGCCCAGGCTCAATGCTTTAATGCTCTCTCTTTCCACTTCCACTGAGTACACAAATTATTAGGGACCACCCTGCAAATATAATATAAGAGTCTCAGGACGTCTCATATGGCTCAGGAAAAAACACCTTGGATGAGTGACGACACTGGATGAGTTGGATTTGTGTGTGTGAGTGTGTGTGAGTGTGTGTGTGTGTGTTGGTACTCGGGCAGTATAATTGAGGCATTAATTTCTTCTGCCTGTAGGGGGTGAGGTGAGTTTGTTGTGTGCAGCTCAGTCTGTGTGTGTTTGTCTGTTGTCAGCAGCGTCTCTCAAAGCCACTTCCTCTCACGCTGTCAACAGAGAGACAGTGTCGTAAGAGAAGACAGAAACAGTCCATAGGAGACGAGTGTGTGGTGGAAGGGCTGTGTGTGTGTGTGTGTGGGGGGGGGGGCACAGTGTCACATGACTAACATGCTTTTATTCTGCCAATAATGGCAATAAAACACAGAGGAATGTCTCAGTACAGGATGCAGGGCTGAATATTTCAGCAGTGCTGTACATTAGAGCATTATGATGTCATGTTGAAGCCTGTGTCACATGACCTTTTTATAAACCATGAGTACCAGAGCCTGTGGAATGAAACACAGATAAAAACCCAGACCCACTCTCTCACTCAGGAGCACACACACGCACAGACACACACACACACACACACACACACACACACATCACCTGTACCTGAAATGATTCCAGCTCATCTCAGGCCACTTCTACTGGTTGAACTGGTTCAAAGTACAAAAGGTACAATTACTCTATAATTTACTCAATTAGTATTTGTTTTTTTTAACATTGAAAATGTTTTACTAAGAAACACGAGGGATTTGTGTGGAAAAATATGGAGAATAAAACATTGATAATAAAACATGCTGTGTCCTGTGCTTTACACAGGAGTGATGGCCCATAATATTTAAATAAAACTTCCTGTTATATTCCCAATCATTACTTTTGTATCCTCTCAAAAACTTTGACACAAGTGACATTGTTAATGCAGGAGTTGTACTTGTATTGCAGTATTGCAGTATTGCAGTATATGCTACTTTAACTCAGTCTCAGTGGTTGTGCAGACTGAAGAGCTTCACATCATGGTCACAGTTCAGGTGACTCCAGCAGCGTATGGATGCCATCGTTTGGCAGCTGATCCTCTGAGCTGCACAATGGTTAGAGAGCCCCCCCACACACACACACACACACACACACTCCACCCACAAGGGTTGCGTGAGTAGCAAAAACCGTGTTTCTGTGTGTGTGTATGTGTGTGTTTAAGGTTGGGTTGGCGTACATCCACCTCCTTTGCTTATTCCCGCCCTCTTCCCTCAGTGCTGCCGCCCCCCTCTCTCTGTCTCTCTCTTTCTCTCTCTCTCTCTGTCTCTCTGCAGGCACAGGAAACCCACACACACACACACACACACACACAGAGAGAGAGAGAGAGAGAGAGAGAGAGAGAGAGAGAGAGAGAGAGAGAGATGCTGGCTGATCAAGGGCTGGTTGTCACGCGAGCGAGCCGTCTGTCAATCCCCCCCCCCCTCCTGACAGGCTGCTGGCAGCCAGCCAAGGCCTTGCGTGCAAGCCGGCGAGCCACATTAGCCCATAAAGAATTTCATAATAGCAACAGCTGTTAAATATTGATGACTGCTGGCAAGAGCTCAATGGTGCTCCACAGAAAGGTTAAGCCTGCACTGTAATGGAAGCTAATACTTCATTATGCCACAGATCAAAAATGTCCAAGTCGCCTGGCCAACGACGAGCCGCGCTATTTCCACGCTTCTTCTTCCTGCTGCTTTTGAAATGTGGCAGAGAGAAGGCAGGAGTCCGCATGGAGAGACGACAAAGACAAACAGGAGCAGAGTTTTTCCTTGTATATTCCTGTACCACTCAGGGTCATGACCTTTCTGATGCTGTTCTGGACAGGAATGTTTTGTTTCCGCTGTGGAAAAGCTGGGATTTGGAGCAACTCTCTTTGTGTGTTGACAAAACATCTACAAAAAGTACTTTTCTTATCATGAAAAATATTGATCTTCAGCGGAGATTAGAACGACTTTTTCATTCAGTCTGTGTGGAGATGCGATGGGAAGCAGGAAACAACATCAACAGAGGCCTGGCTTCTGCACCGTGACACTGAAGAGAAGGGGAAGTGATATGATGACAAAGCCAGCGGGATCGTACGAGTGATGGTGTAAACTCAGTTGTTTCCACTTCTCTGTTTGTGCTGGCAGGCAGACACACACTCATCACATTCATCACACTCATCACACTCATCACAATGTGGTACAGGTGTAATGTGTCTCCACACAAAGCCTGCGGCAAAACACACTCGTACGGCAACTTCTCTACAAGCTGTCGCTGCTACTGTACACGGTGGATCATAAAGCTGGCGCCACACAATCTGCACATGTACACACGCTTATAATTACAGCAGTAATATTATGAGCATCGTTTCATTGCTTCTATAAATAGACGTGTTTTTTGCGAGCTAGAAGAAATTGCCATTCAGATGAGGCCACTGAAGAAGCGGAGCGAGAGAAAGTGCTGTCTGCTGAATCCTGAACGCAGCGTGTCAGGCTGTGGGGTCATTAACCAGACAGCAATATTTACACTGACAATTACAAGAACTAACAGGATGCAAATGGATGGAGGCCCAAAGCAAATGTCGGCACATACACATAAAAACACACACACACACACACACACACGCCACATTCAGGCGTGTGTAGCGTGACACTGGCCATTTATACAGGAATGTTTTTCTACTATTTTACTGTACACAAATGAATGCAACAGTGCATTTTGAACTGAACACAGCAGAACAGTCCAGTTCTCCTGCTGTTACTGGAGCTCCGTCACGTTCCGCCTGCCAAACATCCACCCAGACCCTCGGCCCGCTCAGTGGGGGGGTGAGCTCTCACATGACTCACATATATCTCAGCAATAACCCTGTCTGGAGGCACAAGCACAACACACTGGTGCACACACTGGTGCACACACTGGTGCAGGAACAAACAACAACGTGTGAGAGTATTGTTTGTTAGGCCTGTTCATCTCCTCCAGTTCAAACAGTGATATAACTGTGGGGAACCACAGAGTCCAGATACACAAACTCCGGTGTAAAGAAGACAAAGTAACTAAATAATGCAAAAAATAAAATGTAAAACGTTTGTCAAACCTGAACAATTTCTAATATAAAAAAATTATGTGTGTGGGTGTGTGTGTGTTTGCACTGTAACGACTTAAATAACTTTTCCTTGGATTCTTGTTTGGATGACAGAGGCTGTGGCTTGTTGCTTTCTCCAGGAGCTGGTGGTTAATATCATTTGCACTGAGGAACCACACCTGGCCACAACAAGGCACCAGCCGACTCCTCCTGTCCTCACACTATCTCTGTGTGAGCCTGAGCCAGATCATCTGCCAGCTGCTGTGAAGAGCATCACTCTGATGTCTGGCTCCATGTGAAACACATCTGAAATGAAAACCTCTCATGCTTCACAAACAAACAGCAGAGTCAATGGAACCTTTCACAAGTCAACCAGGACAATAGATGCCAAATTAATCATTAGAGTTATTAATACTCAGACATTAGACCATCAAAGAATGTATCAACTTAACAACCAGGAAGTGTTCGGAATGCCACTCATTTTTTCTACAACAAAAAGCACCAGGTGAAAAAGAAAACAAGTCCAACAACTCCGGGAGCAGTTATTATTTATCTCCACCTCCAGTCTCATGGCAGGAGAGGAGGAGTGGAGGAGAGGAGGAGGAGAGGAGGAGGAGAGGGCCAGTAAAAGACAGTGGAGGTAGCAGCCCACTCGACCACAGGTTGCGTGCCAGTGCCAGTGCCAGTCACAGACAGAGAAGTTCAACACGCCTCAGATGATCCCTCACATCCTCCTGCCTGTCGGCCAATCACAAACAACCGCCGTTTGCTTTGTGGTCAGCGTAAACTGAAGCCTGAAAATGTTTTCTGGAAATCAACCACACCTTTCATGAAAACTTTTTTTTTCTTCATGCTTGCAGCCGCGTCATAACAACAAGGTCGTCTGTTCAAAAGATTATGGTGCGTTTCAGCCCATCGAGGCAAATAATAATGGGCAGATGTTCCCTGAGGCTGAATCCATATGGGAGGGAAACGACGCTAATGCTGCCGTAGCACGCGATGCTAACCCAATGCTAACCCAATGCTAACCACTGAGACAAAAAGAGAACTTTACAGCTCCAACCAGTTGTGTTGACTTGCTGAACTTGAACTCGTGTCAGTGACGGAAGGTTTAACGAAAACTCGGCCACAGCACACACTCACAATCACACTCACACTCACACACTCACACACTCACACTCACACTCACACACTGAGCATGAAGCATGGAGCATGAGGGTGAAGGATGACAGAGGCAGTTTCATATGATCCTTTATTCTTGCCTAACTCCCATATGTTTATGCTCCTGCTCTGTGTGGAATGGGGATTTCACTGCTTTATTTAGCCTGAGAAGTAGGTGACTTTTCTCAACCCACCAAACAACACTTCATCCTTTTCTCCACGTAATAATATTACTGTATGTTCTCCGTCTACACACACACAAACAAACACACACAGTCACACACACACGTCCACCGAGGTGTAATTAAATGTGTGCAGGGGTTGAGTCGGATCAAGTGATAGCCACGATGCGTAATGCATGAAAGCCATTAAGTTGTCAGTCAGTACACACTGTCAGGTGTTATGTGTCCATTGTGCTGTGCTGTGTGTGTGTGTGTGTGTGTGTGTGTGTGTGTGTGTGTGTGTGCAGCACCTTTCCAGGTGGAGCAGGTAATCTAGGGCAATAGCACAATGCAGTATTAACGACCTCTGTGTCGTTCCCCTCCAGCCTTTCAGAGTAAAAGCATCCTTTTCGTGACATCCATCCATCTAGGTTCATCTCTTATTTTAAAAAACATCTGTCCTGTAAACTGACCATGAGACTGAATGAGTGATGTTCTGATGGGAGGGGCTGAACTGTCTGGTTTTATTGATCATCACCTGTCAGCTTCACTTCAACACAAACGACTCGTCACCCACGTTTCTCTCCAATAAGATGACACAACAGTTTGACCCCTGACAGAGCTCGTTCATGAAGACAGACAGTAATCTGATGACCTCAGATGACCTCTGCCCTGTGCTGCAGGACATTAGGCCACATGGAAGCAGGTTCACAGTGGCTGCTGGCAGAAACATCCCATAGACGTCTGTTTCACCAGGACCTGACGTGTTACATACACACACAACCAAGCAAAGCAAAACAACTGCATGGGCCACTCCACTGATATCATAGAAATAATGATGTTGAAATAATGACTCATCAACTCATCATGTTTTCAAATGGCTTTGCCCTCTTCTCTACAGACTTAATGATGGATGTCTGCAAAACATTTCTTCAAATCCACCTCATCAAAAAGTGCTCCTCTGAGATGTTGATGGAGGCTGCTCCACAATGATCTAACCAGTGTCTCTGAAGCTTTTCCACTGTGACAACATGAAAAACGAATAAAACACACAATGTCTTGGAAACGGTCAACAACAACGACAGCATCAATCCAGCAACAACAGCAACATCACTGAAAATGTCTGTTATCTGCTCTGGGTGTGGGGAGAACAGGTGAAGACAGCTGAGGTGGGTCCAGGGTGAAGGTCTTGATCAGATCTGGTTGTATCATGACTGTGCATTTCACAGTCTGCCGCCTGGGCCCATTGCATGACACTGTGATGCTCTAATCCAAGCCTGTTTATACAACCAGTGTTTACTCCCATCACTTCATTTGGCACATGTACCCCTGTGTGTGTGTGTGTGTGTGTGTGTGGGAGTAAGGGATGTAGGCAAACACAGGGCGTGACAGGAAGTGATGGTGTGATCACGCAAGCCTGCTAAAAGAGGCAAAGTCGGGAGCGAGTCACGCATGGTGGAGCTTTGCTGTAGATGCCACTCAGCCACCACTTGACTTCCTGGCATCTGGTGTTGGCGTGATGCTACACGTGTATATATTCATGTGTGTGTGTGTGTATCTGCCCGCTGTAGGGGGAAAACTATTTTTCTCACTCAACATGCGACTGTAGCACAAAACACCATGATCCAAGATCTCATGGAAATCTTGACTCAACTGGACAGGGGATTGGGGGGTGGGGGGCGTGTAAAGGGTAAAGGGCAGTCCACCTGTTTTACTCATTACAGTCACTTTACTAGAAGACTTTTGCACAAACATGATTGTCCATTGTTTTTTGAGGGAGGATCTCAGCAGGACCCTAGAGAAGATGAAGAAGATGTGGTCGTGGTGTTCATGTCAGAAAGCCTCATGATGTATAGGTGCATTATGGGAAATGTAGGCTGCACGGTTTTAAAATTAGGGGGGAAAGATCAGGAGACTTTTTGCTTCGACGACACCAGGTTTTCTTGAAATTTGTTCCTCGTGGGTGTCACATCGAGTTATTTGTCACTGTGAGGTCTGTAGATGTTCAGAATGAACTGCACATGGTCCAGGTTTAAGAAAATAAACCAAACATGGTGAAAACAGAACGTCTTTCATCAGAGAACCACTGTGAGAGGTCATGCAGAACTATTTACAGGCCGAGTGTAGCACGGTCATGAATCATCACCTCTCCTGCTCATTAGCTCCAGGTTGTTTAACTACATTACACACAAAACAACACAAAACAAAACAAAACGTATGTGGAAGAGCCACTGGTCAGTTTGACAGTGTGTGTGTGTGTGTGTGTGTGTGTTTATGGACGTGAGAAGAAGGGGGGTTGCTGCAGGTTCTGGACACAGCGGGGTCAGCAGACAGAACCCAGTGTCTTCATCCACTGATGTCTGTGTGTGTCTCTGAGTCGCACACACATACACACATTGCATGTATGGACTCTAGTCCAAAACACATTCCAGCCACAGGGGTTTTTTCTGTGGTGGAGAAGCAGCTGAGGAAAATCATTTCCTCGATTTCTGCTTCCTCTGCCGCTCGATGGCTGCAGAATAAAAGACAGAATAAGACACAGAATAAACTGAGCTGAGGATGAACGCAGCACAGAGACAGAGCAGAAATCACTGACTGACTCTGCATTAACCTGCCATTAAACACTGGGTAATAAACGAGGTGCACTCCAACATGAACACGATAAAGTCTGCTTTTTAAAAAAAGATCTGCAGAGCCACAGTCTTCAGCTGCTGGACGCTGCAGCCTGTAATCCAGAGACAAATGTGGAAAAACTCTCCGAGAAAATATCGCAGCCTAATTAGATTTATGTAAATAGTAGGTAACATCCACTCATTCCATAATTGGATTTGTGGAGATTTCTGTGGCTTATCCACTGAGCGGCTGGATGAAAAGCAGCATGAGATGATGTCTTCAGGATGGAGAGAGAAATGTAATCAAACAGAAATGGATGCACGTCTGTGTCAGTCCTGAAAACCGCTGATGGTTTAGGGAAGAGAGTCCTGACATGACTTCTGGGAGCTTTCTGTTTTGGACATGTCCATGTCCATTTGAAGATGGATCTTTTCAATTCCACAAAGTCCGGAGCAGAAATTCTCATATGCACTGAATGTGGAACATCAGGATCTAATGTGCAGTCTCCACACTAATTAGGCTCACGTCGCTCCATGTGTCAGGAAACCACTGTTCCGCCTCAGCAGCTTGTAAACTCCGCTCCTGCTCTTTGGTGTTGCCCCACAGCTGAGACCTGTGGGCGACTCCGCTGGACCAGAGCCCCGATCCACTTCTGTATGAGAAGACTTCTGCTGGGCTTATTGACCGAGCTTCTCTGTGCCTCTGCTGGTTTGACTCGTCAGTGCCTTGAGATGAAAGTTGACCTGAGCCTGATTCTATCTGCTCATGATGGTCAAGGTCTGGATACATCAGGTGTTTCATCATCATTCAGATACTTCATGACCTTCCATGAATATTAGTGACCACTGCATCTCATATCTGTGGCTTCTAATCTTTTCTATTCCCCAGTGTTTCCCACAATTTGACTTCATTTGTAATTAAATCAACATGTAGACAATTATGAGACAAAAAGCTTGTGTTGTCAGTCCCAGTCCACCAACCTATAATGGTCCACCAACCTATAATGGTCCACCAAGTATAATGGCCCTGGATTTTCAACTGCACACATCAGACCTCTCAGTCTCTGCACAGAGAAACCACAGACTAAAACAAAAATTAAGTTTTTTTTTGTTTTTAAATACACAACCACATGTGATTGTCTGTAGGTTCGATGGCTGTGCGACACAGAGGTGGAGGTGAGGACCATGTGTGCAGGCCGCTCCTCCACTGTTTTCCTCCCCACAGCTGAGGACTGATTTATGAGCCGTACCACAGAAATTCCTCTGCAATAGCTTCAGGATGTCTCCGGCACAAGAGCGATATCTCTGATTTGGAAAAGTATTAACAGCTCAAGACAGTGTGGTGTCACCGAGAGCGAGTCACGCACAGCAGCGCCTGACAACACAACGTGGCTGGTTTCTGCTCTTTGACTCATTTCCATCATCTAATACGACGTTAGATGATGGAAACGCCATGGAATCTGTTCATAGAGTTGACACCCTGGAGTAGTTGTGTTGAGGGTGAGGGTGTGAGGTGTTCTCCCATTTCCTCCTTGTCTCCAGGAGTCAGAGTGGAGGAGGTGTGTCAGGAGAAGTGACGCACACCTGAATCCAATTCCTGCTGGGCTCTATAAGAGGAGGCTGGAGAAGCTGCTGGCCACTCTCCCCTCCCCCCTCCCCCCTCCGAGAGCATGGTTTGGTTTGGTCTGGTCTTTGTTTGCTTGTGTTGCTATGCTTTGCACCACACAGTCTTCATACACACAGGCGTTGATGCCTGATGTTACTGACCTATGTTCTCTCTCATGAGTTAAGTAGAATGAAGATGCTGTAACTTCAGTGTGTGTGCTCTCCCTCTCGTTTGTCCTGAGGTTTGAGTCAGGTGACCAGACTCCATAAAAACCAGGACTGACTGATGCACTGATTGTGACGTTCAGGTTCAGAGTGGTTTGGCTTTTCAGTGGTTGTTTCAGTGCTGTGTTCTTCTCTGTGTAGCTCGAGCATTTTGCCCCATCACCACATCTGTCACTTAGTCCAGGATGAGGTGGAGAGCTGCAGATGCAGAGAGGGTGCGTGAGAAGATGGTGGAGTAACTCAGCTCTCTCAATGTGTCCGACAATAAAAACTGTTTGTTTTGATGTATTTTGAAAAAGAGCATGGGCAGTGGTCTGAACTGCAGACTTCATGCAGACTTCAAAGATGGAATCTGAAAATGGTTGATCGCTGGTATAAACTGTTGAAACGTTGTAGACGCCTTCAGTGACCAATGCAAACATCACAGCTGGTTCTTCACTCGGGCTGTGAATTCTGAACTGACTCAAGAAACGGAGGAGAAGAAGTGAACAGCTGTCTCTGAAGGCCACAGATTCATGAGTTCAGCTGTTTGTTGTTTGTCAGATGTAGGAAACACAGATTAAAACAACGCGAGAAAGAGAAAGTTGCTGTTATTATCACACACACACGCACACGCACACACACACACACACACACACACACACACACACTCAAACACTGTACAAGCACGAGTGCATTGATGTCACATGGGATTGTGGTGATGGTGGATTCTTCAGGAGGAGACGCAGCTGCTGCTCCGTTTGAACCAACCAGTTGGGGGCCAGTGTCCCGTTACACACACTCAACACAAACACGCTGAATACCCACATCCTCCTCACCCAGCAACACAACTGCAACTGTGCCTCGTGTGGCAGAAGCAGGGTGAGCTGCCGAGCTGAGGGAGTGGCGCCGGATAGCGTGCGAAGAACTAATGCGCTGCTTTAGCCCCAGATGGGTCACATCACACACACACACACACACACACACACACATCAGTGGTCCCGCAATCAACCAGGTTACCTCTGCCAAGTGTTCACGCTGTCACATGTCAAACGAGAAAAGAGAGAGAGACCAGGCTCTTCCCTGTCTTCCCCACTCCCTCTTTTCACAAGAGAAGAGAAGAGGAGAGAAGAGACGAGAAGAGAAGAGAAGAGAAGAGAAGAGGAGAGGAGAGGAGAGGACTACAAAGACAAAGTCAAATTAGGAGTTCAATAGGATAAATGCAGCAAATAACAGGGGACAGATTCCTGACATTAAAGCGTTTCATGGAAAATTAGTGGGAATAGATTGAATACAACAGTCGTCGACCCTTTGACCCCTGAGTCCACACTGCAGTCAGACAATCTCCAGCTGATGTCCACACTGACACCACAGATTCTTCCCAGTGCTGGTGAGACACCGTTGAGACTCGAGGACACCTGGTGTGTAACGCGACATGGGGGGGTGGGGCTTATGTCACATCTCACATGTCTGGAGACATGACGGTCAAGATAAAAGAAAATCGCCATGTGGCACGAAATCCTCAGCGACAAACCACATGTACGCATGTTGACGTTCAGACAAACACAAACAAGACGTTGTGTACGAGGTCCCGGAGTCCTCACACATTCCACACAGCCAGAGACAACGCTCCGTCATTCTCTTCCCACAGCACTGTGTGGTCTCTCATTCAAACTTCACCTCCGCTGTGGCCGCTCATCTTTAAATAGCCCAGTATGGTCTGTGCACCACAGCTCCCCAGCAGACAGGACCATCTGACCCCAGATCAGATCTGCAGGGGCAGCGCAAAACCTGGACTCTGAGACGCACATTTCTGAAGGTTAAGTCTTCTATAAGGTTAAATCATTGGGAGCCTGGGTGTGGGCTCCCACTCATCACAAACTTGTTTATGAGAACAACTGAGTTTGGACTAAAGGGAGGCTCCGTATCCATTCCCATGCTACTGACACAAACTCTGACTAACACAAAAAGGCTGGGGAGGGAATAAAAAATGGAAAAAGGAAAAGGAAAAAGCGGATCAGGGTGGGACTTGTCATAAAACGAACACAGAATAAGATTCAAAGTCTTTTCCCACCAGACAATAAAACATAAAAAGTATGGAATCCTCCGCAGCTCCAGATGTGTCTCCGACATGCTTCAACTTTCATTGTGATACTTAGTGGGTCTCGGTGAGGCAGAGCCGGGCTTTGTGTTAAACCCGGTCTAGTCTGGCCTGCGATCCCGCCGGACCAGATGGTTCAGGTTTCTACCCTGAGTGTACAGTTATCTTTTTCCAGATAATGGGACACAGCGAGCGACTTCTGATTTATCACACAGCCGCCAACAAGATGATGAACCCATTCATTACACCTCACCAGCGTGGCAGTCTAGACGGATCTATCTGAACGACTCCACAGCGCTCGTCATTCCTGCCAGTTTAGAAGTGGTAATTACATGCTGTTCGCCTACGCCTTTATTTGGCTCTCGTTTTGATGTGCTTGTTTTTTCGTGCTGGACGATGCGTTTGCTTGTCACATGACCTGATAGAAAAAAAGGCCGAGGATATTATAACGCGTCTCTCATTTCAACGCGTCTCCGATGTCCAGTTCAGCACCTGACATCACCTCTCCTGCTGTCACTCTCAGCACCTGACCTCGTCACCGCGTCACCGCGTCACCTCGTCACCCGGCCGCTCCCCGTCTGAACATTTAGCCTCACTGACATCCACTGACATCCATTTCACACACACAGGAAGAATGTACAGTGGTTGTAGTTGATGATGCTGAAGAATTTAAATGTGGTTTTGGATCCAGATGAAAGAACAGAGCTTCTGATTGGCTGTGCCAGGTGCAGATATTGTGTGTGCATGTGTGTGTGTGTGTGCATTATGATTGTGTGTTATCTTTTCTGATGGGTGTCAGGCGTTGAGGGCCAGTGCACGTGTGCAGCGTGTGTGACTGCACCACATCAGGGTTTCTCTTTGTGTGTGAGTGCCATCCTGGTGATTGATTCCACCTGATCACTGTAGCAGCTCGATATCCTAAAGGGGTGTGTGTGTGTGTGTGTGTGTGTGTGTGTGTGTGTGTGCGTGTGTGCGTGTGTGTGCGTGTGTGTGTGTGTGTGTGTGTGTGTGTGGCGATCTGGGATGGGAAGAGCTGGGATTCCCTAAAGCGTGTTCAGTAAATCCTCAACCGGCACGGCTTCCCAGGCATCGCGTGCAGCAGGGTGGGAATCTGAAGCTAAACCACGCCTCCACACACACACACACACACACACACACACACACACATATATACAGTGTACAGCAGCTTGCAGCAGAGGCCATTATAATTGCTAGGTGCGATGTTTAAGCTGCTGTCGTGGGAGGTTAATGGATTCCAACCATTTATTCACCTGTCATCCCCATTAAATCCATCGCTGTTGCTTCCGTGAGCAAACGCGACCTCTTATCTGTGGAACAGCTGCTCTGGTTAACCTCAGCCGCGCTCCCTCCACACCGTGTGTCAGTGCAAATGCATGAGCCCTGTCGGCGTGCAGCTACACAGGATGACTCTTACCTGTACCTCATGTCAGTGTGTGGAGCAGTGAGATGATGGAGCTGGCTCTGCACAGAGAAGCCTCTGGATTCATCCTGGCTCTGGTTGTCATTTGGCCGTTTTGCTGAGACACCTTAAGCCAAATGTGGTTTGGAAGTTAAAGAGCAGGTTTGGTTGATGAATCTCAGATGCCAGGGAGGTTTCAGTTGCACTGTGGGTGGTCAGTCCACAACAGATGAGAGTACTGACAAGAAAACCAGGCCGACTGTTTGTGTGTGTGCGCTACAGTGTGTCACGGCGGTAGATGTGCGTTTGAGGGTGAGTCCAGCCTGTTATGGCCGACAACGCCAAAACATGTCATTGCAGAGAAACAGCTGCTTCTCCACCTCCACGCTGTTTCCAGTCAAATGCTTTTCATTCTGTTTCTTGATGAAATCTGATCCATTGCTGAGACTCAGTTGTTGTTCAATGACAACGACAGTGACAGAAGGTTAAGAGTTAATTTGACTTTGACTTAAGTGTAAGGCCAAGTTAACTCTGTGGAGATACACACACACACACACACACACACACACAGTATCTACTATATATATGTATACTGTATCTACTGTGTGTCTGTATATATATGTATATATGTATATTGTATATATATATATATATACAGACAAAATTAAAACCATAAAAATAACTAGTACTCATATAAAAACTATTCTAATTCATAATTAATATACATAAAATATAAAATATCAAAATATAAAGTATAACAATATCTGTTTAGTGATGCATGCAAACTGCTGATGTATATCCTGGTGTATATCCTGATGTATATCCTGATGTATATCCTGATGTATGTCCTCTCATTGCGTTGCTTTGTGCGTTGTACATACTGTATGACTGGAGTTATCATGAGCGCACACATTGACACTACACTGCAGCCTCCTGGTTGACGTAGCTACAGGACATATCATTAATAATAATATTGCATATTAGTAGCTTGTTCTACTTGAGCTGAGTTAACACATTTCGCTCACACATTGTGCGGTGCTGGTTGTGGTCTGGCATAACACAGCACAGTGCTTCCTGTCACTCACAGGAAGCAGAATCAGATAAGACAACAGCGTTCCATGTTGTGCCATCACCGCTGTGGGTCGTAAATCACAACCCACGTGGCAGCTGCTTTGGAGAAAGTGTATACATACAAATCGCAACACATTTCTCCTGCCAAGTGTGAAATGGTGCGGTGGAGCGTTTTATTTTGGGATGGGCCAGTTGAACAAGTCGAAGCCAGGTCCCTCATGTGAAAACACCTGCACCTGCAGGTTCAGTCCTGACGTCAGACTGTTGATGCTACAGGGACTGAGGCAGCTCGTTAATTACGCTCCAGAATAAAAGTGTTTCTGTGAACAGGGAGGTGTGTTCACCCCCTCCACCCCCAACCCCACCCCCGCCCTCAGTAACAGCTGGCAAAGATAAGGAGGATGCATTTGTTTTCCTGTGCTGAGGAACATCTCAGAACTGTTGATTGTATCGAGCTGATTTATTTGTTAAACAGTTTGTTTATTTGTGTCAGAAATGGAAATGAGTTTAATTAAGGAAAAATAAATGAGGCCATTGAAAGGCTGCACTCTGCCTCTGTTAGTGTGCAGGGCCTGAGCCCTCATGCAGCCACTCCTGCAGCCTGGATGTGAACATCTGACACCGCTGCAACATGTGATGCACACCACCTGTGCAAACACTACTACAAAGACGCCCCTGTTTTCAACGCACTGGCCCTTTAATTAGCCTTTAATTGAGCCACTGGTCAGGACAGGAGCAGAGGAGGAGGGACCTGGGTTCCCATGGTGATCATCAGAGGAGCAGAATGTGTTGTCATGTTTGGTGGTCTGCTGCCATTAAATCAAAGAAGAAGAAGAACTGTGCCAATGGGTGGAAGTCATTTTAAGTGGAGTAATCACCATTTATGAGAATTAACCAAAAGAGAAAGATTTTTTTAAACAAAAGAGACACACACGCACACACACACACACACACACACACACACACACACACCTCTATACCCCAAAACGCTTCAAGACTGACTGACCACATCTGAGAAGTTACGCAGTGTGCAAACATGTGGCCCGTACTGAAAACAGACCGTCGCACGCAACGGCAGAGAGGTCATTCCAATCTGCTCTCTCTCCCTCTCTCTCTCTCTCTCTCTCTCTCTCTCTCCAAACCTCTCTCTACCTCTCTCTCTCTGATTCTCAGAGGAGTACTTGAACTGCTCACAGGAACGCGGTCAGACACCATTAGGTCAGCGCCGTGCCACCACCAGTTTTTTTTTTCCTGACATAAGTCGACGCCTTAAATCGACTTAACACAGCAGCAGGGACACGCGATGGCGTCTGCCTCCAGAGCCACTGATGAAGACAGGAGCAGAGAGACAGGAGCAGAGAGACAGGATGGTGTCAGAGCCACTAAATGAGCCAGCATCAGTCAGGATGATGAGGTGATGATCTGACATGATGAGACGCACCTGAGCTGAATGAGAGCACTTACTGAACAGCTGATCAGAAACATGTGACAGGCTCTTTGACATGGAATTGTCAGGGTTTTCTGGCAGATTCACAACAACGTAAGTGGGATTTCACATTGACGAAATTCTCTTTGCTCAAATCACTGCATTAATGCCCCCAAATGGTTTAACTGAGGCATAACTGAGCGAAATGTTGTCAACAAACATCAGTTTGGATTCTGACGACAGGAACACAGTGTTATCATGATACTGAGACTGCTGAGGTATGATGATGTCGTGAACTTGGCAACACTGATCGTAATCAAAACAAATCCCATGTGATGTTTAGTGGGAAAACTTAATCTGGAGTTTAACCACCTTCCCGGTCCGATATGAATCTTTCCTGAGATACGGTAAGGACTGCTGAACGACAGAAAATATGAGAATCATCTACAGATGAAGGGAACTGTGGGAAAAAGAAGTGTGAGGACAGTAAAAATCCAAGATTCCTCCATCTTTTCCCACATATCCCACATACCCCCCACCTCCCCCCCACCTCACCCCCGTCTGTTCTCAGCTGCAGCTGATGGGAAACCTGAGAACTGATTCAACAGATGATCTATGAACTACATGTGAGCGTTTTACAAGAGAAGAGTGAGATGATGAAATGAAAGCAACATGTGCAAATCCATTGTTCTGTGTGTGTGTGTGTGTGTGTGTGTGTGTGTGTGTGTGTGTGTGTGTGTATGGCGAGCGCTGCTGCAGGCAGCATCCTGTGGAGAAGCACAGGGAAACCATACCATTGTGTTGGTGCGTGTGTGTGGACGTACAGGATCCTTCCTACCTCCTGCCTTCTACTAACACGGATGTGCAACAATAGAAAGTTTTTCTTTTGAAGGTCTACGCTTAATAATAAAGTGCATCGCCAATAAACCTGATGATGAGTCAGTGATTCCTGACTCCTTTCTGCAAACATTCAGCAGGATTTTTTAAGATGCTGTTATTATGGTATTTTCATATTTGACAGACTCACAGATATTGTATCTAAAAGCGATGAGTGAAATATTCCATGTTAAATGTAAGGCCCTAGGCAGAAAAGGCTGAAACTCAGATTTCTGCATGACCCCGCTGACCTCAAGACAGAAAGTTTGATCAAAACAATATTGCAAATATTTCTGTAAATTTTTCTCTTGTGCAATCGTGCTTTCATGAGGCCGTATCCATTTCACAACAGTGCCGGGATCCAAAGCCAGGTGTTTCCAATGTTAAATCACAAAAATTTGACTTCGGACC
This sequence comes from Trinectes maculatus, assembly GCA_016785345.1. Taxonomy (NCBI): domain Eukaryota; kingdom Metazoa; phylum Chordata; class Actinopteri; order Pleuronectiformes; family Achiridae; genus Trinectes; species Trinectes maculatus. Next base: position 70,071 of record JAFBJQ010002961.1, read on the forward strand.
CAAATGTGTCTCATGTGACTGCGATGCGCGTTTCTTCTGCACCGTCCAAAGAGTAAATGTACAAAAGGTGCCACTTCCTCAGGTCTGCTCACCAGAGCCACTTGATATCGTGCGAGATGCATAAGTGGGGTATCAGACGTCCTCTGCTGTGCCCCGGGACAGGAGCCGATTACCATTCCATCCCCATTTACCCACATTCCCACTGGATACAGCAGCTGTGTGAAGAATGAATTACTATATGTAGCAGTGGCACGACATGGAGGGGAGGATATACACATGTGTGTGTGTGGGGGGGGGGGGGGGGGGGGGGGGGGGGGGGCCCCGTTCGGCACGAGCTGCCAGTGATGTTATATATTAATGTATAGCTTCCACAGGATGCTCTGCACGCTCACAACACCATGATCACGCTCAGCCATAGAGACATACAGTCAATGTGACACGCAGTGTGTGTGTGTGTGTGGGGGGGGGTAAAGCAGTGTGACAGAGTGGTTTTGCAGAAGAGAATGAGCTGTAAATATAACACACACACACACACACACACAGACACACACACACACACACACACACACACACACACACATATGAAGCTCTCACAGAGGGAGGAGTCTCCTCATGTTCTCGTTCTCTCACTGTCTTCTGCTCATCTGATAAAGTATCAGATAATAATAAAATAATAATCAAATCATTTCTTATTATTAGTCACATGGCCGAGGGCCAATCAGATCACTCCTCTGTACAGGGCCTTGTTGTTATTGTTTAACATTATTAATTCCTCCTCTGACAAATCAGTGTGGACGAGTTACAGAAAAGCAGAAGCTCCCAGCAGCCTGAGGTCACATGACTCCTCCTCACACTGGCGGATCAGGGTTCAGCTCTGGAATGCACTTCCCCACACATCACACATCTACAATCACCATCACACACACCAGTCCCTCAACATGGCTCCTGTGTGTAGTTTAGGTTCAGGAGAGAAATCTTTTGTGTTATTTTGTGTATCTCTTTGCTCCTGTTTCTTAGTGAAGTCAAACCTGTGTCTGTGTCTTTGTCTTTTTTCTTTCTTTTTCTTTCTTTTCTTTTTTTTATATTTGTGTTTTTTACTTGTTTATTTTGCAGGAGAGTTAACGAGTGTTAACGAGTGTTGCTCGCCCTCGTTTCAGTTTGCACTGCAGTGGTTGAATATTATAGCCACTGACACACAGTGACACGGTGACATCTTTACAGTGAACAGCTGATGTTGTTGCTGCTGCAGTGTGAAATGTGTTTTTATATTTGAGTCCACCGTTGTGTGGTTGTGATCACACTCTGTGTGGTGTGCGATGTGGGACTGAACGTGACAGCACAAGAGTTTGGCAACAGTGTCCATAACAAAGATCACATTTGTCACGACACTCGTTCAGCCGTCTTCTCTTCCTCCATCTCTCTCCCAGCCTCTTGTCCTGGTTTGCCCTCCCTCTCTCCGTCATGCCACTGTCCCTGCGGAGCGACTCATGCATGGATACAATGTGCTCCACTGTGTTCTCTGGACTCTACCATTACTCTTCACACGCGATCTCCGCCGAGCACCGATATGCTGCACCCCCCCCCCACCCTTGTTTTCTTCCTTTCCTCCATCTTTCATCCTTTAACTCTTATATTTAAACTTCTCACCATAATTGGTTATTTTCTTTTATTTTACACCGGGAGAGAAAATGAATTTTCTGAATTTCCATTCATGCTTTGATGTTCTTCTTTGGATTAAGCTTCTTAAATGTTCCTAGGATAATAAAAGAATCCAACGGAATTCACAGATTTACTCTAATTCTGTCTGAAAGCTTGGTTTGCAAACTATGCATAATATGATATATGATGATGAGATATGGTGAATTCCAGCATCAAGCCCATATGTATGCAAACACAGCCATATGTCATTTAGCCGTACACTGTGAGCCATCCTATCCTGCATCCGTCTCCGATTGTTTCCATATGGTCGGCCTCAGGAATCTCTCCTGGATATTCAGAGCATGCCACAGCCACAGTGGGAATAATGATACCTGTCTCTCTTTCCCTGTCGCCCTCCCCTGAGTCTCAGGGACAAAAATATTCCCGACTCTTCCCTGTTTTTATCTCCCAGACTTTCTGCACCGCCTGCTCCCCTGTCTGAGCTGACTTCACCGTCACTGTCACTGTTCACTGCTCACTGTTCACTGTTCACTGTTCACTGTTCACTGTCACTGTTCACTGTTCACTGTTCACTGTCACTGTTCACTGCTCACTCACTGTTCACTGTTCACTGTCACTGTTCACTGTTCACTCACTGTTCACTGTTCACTGTCACTGTTCACTCACTGTTCACTGTTCACTGTCACTGTTCACTGTTCACTGTCACTGTTCACTCACTGTTCACTCACTGTTCACTGTTCACTGTTCACTGTCACTGTTCACTGTCACTGTTCACTCACTGTTCACTGTCACTGTTCACTCACTGTTCACTGTTCACTGTCACTGTTCACTGTTCACTGTTCACTGTCACTGTTCACTCACTGTTCACTGTTCACTGTCACTGTTCACTGTCACTGTTCACTCACTGTTCACTGTCACCGTCACTGTTCACTGTTCACTGTCACTGTTCACTCACTGTTCACTGTTCACTGTTCACTGTTCACTGTTACTGTTCACTCACTGTTCACTGTTCACTGTCACTGTTCACTCACTGTTCACTGTTCACTGTTCACTGTCAGTGTTCACTCACTGTTCACTGTTCACTGTCACTGTTCACTCACTGTTCACTGTTCACTGTTCACTGTTACTGTTCATTCACTCACTGTTCACTCACTGTTCACTGTTCACTGTCACTGTTCACTCACTGTTCACTCACTGTTCACTGTTCACTGTCACTGTTCACTCACTGTTCACTCACTGTTCACTGTTCACTGTCACTGTTCACTCACTGTTCACTCACTGTTCACTGTTCACTGTCACTGTTCACTCACTGTTCACTCACTGTTCACTGTTCACTGTCACTGTTCACTGTTCACTCACTGTCACTGTTCACTGTTCACTCACTGTCACTGTTCACTGTTCACTCACTGTCACTGTTCACTGTTCACTCACTGTCACTGTTCACTGTTCACTCACTGTCACTGTTCACTGTTCACTCACTGTCACTGTTCACTGTTCACTCACTGTCACTGTTCACTGTTCACTCACTGTCACTGTTCACTGTTCACTCACTGTCACTGTTCACTGTTCACTCACTGTCACTGTTCACTGTTCACTCACTGTCACTGTTCACTGTTCACTCACTGTCACTGTTCACTGTTCACTCACTGTCACTGTTCACTGTTCACTCACTGTCACTGTTCACTGTTCACTCACTGTCACTGTTCACTGTTCACTCACTGTCACTGTTCACTGTTCACTCACTGTCACTGTTCACTGTTCACTCACTGTCACTGTTCACTGTTCACTCACTGTCACTGTTCACTGTTCACTCACTGTCACTGTTCACTGTTCACTCACTGTCACTGTTCACTGTTCACTCACTGTCACTGTTCACTGTTCACTCACTGTCACTGTTCACTGTTCACTCACTGTCACTGTTCACTGTTCACTCACTGTCACTGTTCACTGTTCACTCACTGTCACTGTTCACTGTTCACTCACTGTCACTGTTCACTGTTCACTCACTGTTCACTGTTCACTGTCACTGTTCACTCACTGTTCACTCACTGTTCACTGTTCACTGTCACTGTTCACTCACTGTTCACTCACTGTTCACTGTTCACTGTCACTGTTCACTCACTGTTCACTCACTGTTCACTGTTCACTGTCACTGTTCACTCACTGTTCACTCACTGTTCACTGTTCACTGTCACTGTTCACTCACTGTTCACTCACTGTTCACTGTTCACTGTCACTGTTCACTCACTGTTCACTCACTGTTCACTGTTCACTGTCACTGTTCACTCACTGTTCACTCACTGTTCACTGTTCACTGTCACTGTTCACTCACTGTTCACTCACTGTTCACTGTTCACTGTCACTGTTCACTCACTGTTCACTCACTGTTCACTGTTCACTGTCACTGTTCACTCACTGTTCACTCACTGTTCACTGTTCACTGTCACTGTTCACTCACTGTTCACTCACTGTTCACTGTTCACTGTCACTGTTCACTCACTGTTCACTCACTGTTCACTGTTCACTGTCACTGTTCACTCACTGTTCACTCACTGTTCACTGTTCACTGTCACTGTTCACTCACTGTTCACTCACTGTTCACTGTTCACTGTCACTGTTCACTCACTGTTCACTCACTGTTCACTGTTCACTGTCACTGTTCACTCACTGTTCACTCACTGTTCACTGTTCACTGTCACTGTTCACTCACTGTTCACTCACTGTTCACTGTTCACTGTCACTGTTCACTCACTGTTCACTCACTGTTCACTGTTCACTGTCACTGTTCACTCACTGTTCACTCACTGTTCACTGTTCACTGTCACTGTTCACTCACTGTTCACTCACTGTTCACTGTTCACTGTCACTGTTCACTCACTGTTCACTCACTGTTCACTGTTCACTGTCACTGTTCACTCACTGTTCACTCACTGTTCACTGTTCACTGTCACTGTTCACTCACTGTTCACTCACTGTTCACTGTTCACTGTCACTGTTCACTCACTGTTCACTCACTGTTCACTGTTCACTGTCACTGTTCACTCACTGTTCACTCACTGTTCACTGTTCACTGTCACTGTTCACTCACTGTTCACTCACTGTTCACTGTTCACTGTCACTGTTCACTCACTGTTCACTCACTGTTCACTGTTCACTGTCACTGTTCACTCACTGTTCACTCACTGTTCACTGTTCACTGTCACTGTTCACTCACTGTTCACTCACTGTTCACTGTTCACTGTCACTGTTCACTCACTGTTCACTCACTGTTCACTGTTCACTGTCACTGTTCACTCACTGTTCACTCACTGTTCACTGTTCACTGTCACTGTTCACTCACTGTTCACTCACTGTTCACTGTTCACTGTCACTGTTCACTCACTGTTCACTCACTGTTCACTGTTCACTGTCACTGTTCACTCACTGTTCACTCACTGTTCACTGTGGCACCGTGACCTTGTTGACCTTGTTGACTCTGTCTACCTGCAGCGCGGCTCTTTAATCACCGCCCACATTTTGACTCTGACTCTACACAGACTGGACAATGATTCTTTATACGGACGAATGAGATTTTCCAGTTCATCAAATCTCTGTTTGTGTTTTCTGTCATGACATCACCAGCACGAGACGAGACGAGACGAGACGAGACAAGACGAGACGAGACGAGGGGAGCGCCGCAAAGCAGCCTGAATATGGCCTGGAAACGAGGGAGAGTTTGCATGAGAAAGAGACGGAGATGAAGTAGCAGGGAGGAGAGAAAAGGCTCCGGCCTGAAGGCTTTGCCAGGTGTTCTGTCTCTGCTATCCATCCAGCTGCTGACGAGACAACACAGGAGGTGTTAGAGGAGAGTCCATCAGCTGGAGACGAGCTGTCTTACAGGGGGACAGGTGATGATGTCAACCATCACAATCACTCAAATGAATGATATTATTTTAACTGAGAGACAAATTCAGCTTCAGCCTCATCAGCCTCATCAGCCTCATGAGCCTCACCAGAGAGAGAGAGAGAGAGAGAGAGAGAGAGGCAGCCTGCAGCAACATGGGCACAGTGAGGTTGTCCAGACCTCCAGGCTGAGCAGTGGCAGCAGCACAGGAGAGAGAGGATTAAATCAGAGATGTAGATGAGATGATCTGAGCAGAATAAATACAATATAATATTATGATATCAGAAGACAGTGACAGATGATGAAAGACGGAGATGAATGGGAAGTGAATACATTCTGGCATGAACATCCATATCAGCTGATCCGGACTCACGTACAGGTGTCAACACACACACACACACACACACGCACACACACACACACACACACACACACACACACACACAGGATGCACTGACAATGCATTTGAGTCAGAGCTGCTGCTGGAGGCACATTGTTTCTTCATCTGCCATCATCTGACCACCAACACTGTCATCATGAAGCAAAAGTATTTTTACAGCTCAAAGACTTTCTCATACACTGATTTATTTCAAATTCCTCACTTTATGGGTGGGTGGTCAACATTTGATGGTAAACAATGGCGACTGTCTGGTTGCGTTTGTCAGTTCAGCATTTGTAACTATTCTGTTTCCTTGTTTTCCATCAGAAGATACAAATAACTCATAGCTTTAAAGGATTCCAATAGGAACAGATGGTATGGATGAGCTGTTTAAAGCCATTCAACATTCAGCACCAGCTCAAGACAGAAACTTTGACAAATGCAGGACAATCGCTGTTTGCAGCCTCTCTGTGTGTGTGTGTGTGTGTGTGCGTGCATGAGAGCGGGTATTTATAAAACATTATCATGGCTGAGACATGTGAGCGGGTGCGGCATCTTCATCCTTAACTCGTTTAGGACATATTGAGGTCATTTTCCCCGGGTTTACACAACATTGCGTGAGAAGGGAAGGGGATCCTGTGGATCCAATTGCCCTCTGTGAGGGCGGCAGCGCCTCCATGAATGTGGCCTTTGAGTGGCGAGAGGCCAGTAGACATGCAGACAGCCTGTACTTACTGTATCTGGGAAATAGTCCTGATGCGACTTCAAACAGCCACAATGATGTTATTATGCCCCCCCCCTCCCCAAAGCCTGTTTCTCTCTCTCTCTCTCTCTCTCTCTCCCTCTCTCTCTCTCTTCTCTGAGAACTTGTTTCTCATGAGTCACAAGACAGGAGTCTCCAGCGATCTGTTGTTTACCCTTATTTCACTCCTGGCCGCGCAGCTTTGACCAATCACAGCTTTCATTTCTCTTTAAATAGATGAAGATGTTTTTTGTTGTCACCCCCGCTAAGACAGATGGACTGTTCAAAGAGCTACGTTGTGTTTTTCTTTTCTTTCAGGATCTACTTTTACATGTATTTTCAAATGATAAAAAAAACAACACATAAATGTCATCACTGTGTGGTTTTCTAACGACAAAAGTGTAAATGTTTTCTCCCACTGAGCAATAAAAAAACGACTTATATAACTAATAATATAACTATTGAACTGACGACCTTACTTTGGCTTTGGCTCTTAACCCAGGCCAGAAACGCATTTCACACTGCTTCACTGTGAACTGGGTTCGATTCCTATCTGAAGCCAAGATCTGCAGGTTCTTCTTCCAGAAAATCAGATGAGGCCTCACAGCAGACGTCTGACAGCAGATAATGTGGAAGAGGTAACAGAGTTCACCATCATCATCCCCAGCAAAGAGTTTACAGAAAATATGTGGAAACTTCTCATAGATAAAGCGTCAGGCTGTGGACATGAGGACATGAGGACATGAGGACATGAGGACATGAGGACATGAGGACATGAGGACGTGACTCAGCAGCTATATTTACACAGGCTTTCATCTGACATCGCACAATCACTTCACTGTGAACAAGTATTTAATTAAAGATGTCAAAAAGAATTCTGTAAAAATTCTCAACATATTGGGGTTTTTTTTATTAAAATGTTCTTTTTGAAACTTTGTACTGAGGTTTGTGATTTGTGTTTAATGGGTTTAGGATCTGAAGGTTTTGTACAGTCACCACAAAAACCTGCCAGCACTGCCACTCTCATTGCCCCCTTTAATTAGCTGCTACTGAAACTAATTGTTATCCCACACTGTGAAAGGCCCATCCGTGTGTAAATGTGGGAAACAGCAGCGCCGTCCATGATAGGTGGAGAAAAGCTGCATTAGAAATCAAATATGATTGAAAAGTGATGGGCGTGGTGCGAGAAAAATAAATATGGGTGGAAGTGACAGATGACACCGTGCAAAAACAAGGATTAGACTGTCAGCGCTCCGACTGGATAAGTGTGTGTGTGTGTGTGTGTGCATGTGTGTGTGTGCGTGTGTGTGCGTGTGTGTGTGTGATGCATATTTAAAACATTTGCAATTTGATGATGAAAACAAACCCTGGCACATTAGCATGGAGAATTTCCCTGCTCCGCACGCAAACTTAGAGCAGGGGAGGGCCTCCGTGTGTGTGTGTGTGTGTGTGTGTGTGTGTGTGTGTGTGTGTGTGTTGCTGTGGGTGAAGCCGGCAGCTGTTTAAATTCGGTCTAACAGTGCTGTCTCTCTGCAACCTGCCAATTTAAACAGACTCTCGGGGACAGAAACTGACTCTGACTCTTCTCTTCACCTCCTCCTTCTGTCATTTTCTCTCCATGTCCTTGTTTCCCCTTTTCCTTCTTCCCTCACTCATTCTCACTCCGTTCCTCCTCGTCCATCAGAACACCTCTCGTGTTACCTGTGTGTTGGTATGAGATGTGAATGCAGTTCAGCCTGTGCCGGGGCAGTGTGGCATCAGAGCCTGATGATGAGCTGACCTGACCTCTCTGCCCCCTGTCGTTAAGGGGTCAGGTCATTAATTCATTATCAGACTGTGGGTCCATCTCTCCTCCAACTCCAAACACGAGGGAAGCCACAGAAACGTTCTGCATATAATCTATAATCTATTTCATGATCAATAGCAATGAGAATAAAGATGCAGATAAGAATGTCATGTAAAAGAATGTCACACAGACGAAACCACGACTCAGCGAAAAAACAACTGCAACTGTTAAAAATAGCTTTCTTCTCCTCCATTATTCACTCACTCCATCTTTAACTCGTTTCCTTTTCACTTCATTTTTTCACTTTAAACTACAGTGTGTGCCACTCAAAGAGCCACAGACAGCTTTTCCCATGAACCCCCCCCCTCCCCCCCGTGATAGCGAAAACAAACACACACACACACACACATAAATATGTATATGTATATGGAGTTTTTTTTTTTGTTCATTATTTTAAAGCTGTGATGAAATTTGATCTTAACACATGTGGGATAAAAGGTCAAATCCCTGACCCTGCAGGTAAACACACACACACACACACACACACATCTCGAGTAAATCCCAGTAAGCGTTGGGGCCTCATCGTGGCTCTGTTTACTGTTGAACACTTTAACATATACCTTCCTCTCTCCTGGCTAACAGCTAACGCCTGGGGGGCTGAAGGACTGAGCCAAGCACAAGTCACGCAACTGCCTCCCTCCCCACTCCCTCCCACACACACACACACACACACACACACACACGCACACACACACACTGGTCCTCCAGGCTGCCTGTGTACCTGGCTGAGATGTTTGCCCCAGCACAGACGTTCCTCTTTATCTCGGTGTCTGGACGCTGTCAGGTCAGAGAAGCTCCTGCTGCTGTTTACCAATGTTCACCTTCACCCTGTCTGTCTCTCAATGCGGCGCCCCCCGTGTGCGACATGTGGAACGACTGTCTTTACCCTCTCTCCCTCTCGCTCTACCCTCTGCTTGCATCTCTCTCCACCCTAAAAATATGTTGTCAGGCTCACTCATTGGATGGTAATTCAGCAGAGAGCAGGAGTTCACTCAGAGTTCATGCTGCTCTGGATTCACTGAGAGCAGCCAATCAAATACATCCAAATAAAAAATAAAAACCACAGAACCCCTTTAAATAACTGGCTGTGAAATCCCAGTCCTCTTTAATTGGCTGCTGTTATTAATTGGCTTTTCCTCTGATGCTGAATGCATCTATTTACAGCAGGAGGAGCTGGAGTTGGATGGGGAATGTAGCTGACACTCTGTCTGGCTGTCCTCATCTGAGATAACCCAAGCTTCTCCCAAAAAAAACCCCCTCCACTCTACATGACATGATCTGAGGAACTATTTTTACTCGGGCGCGTTCGGCGCTCCTGTTTTCCCATATCGAATGCTGATGAAAGGGAACCTCATCTGGCTGAGTGTAGTTAGTGTATGGAGCTGTATCGGGTGAGATGCCACCTTTGGTTAGTGATCTTTCCATCCGCATGGAAACATATCGATTTACGTTAGGGAACAACAGCAGGGCGCGGGACCTGGCCACCACTGTACACTGATGCATGCTTTAATTAAGACAGGTATTCCAGCGTCCACTGAAGACAGGTGTTATTATGTGATTCAATCAGCTGCACTGCGTTCACCTCTCTGACAGTGTGAGGATCCAGGATGGTGACACATTGAGATGTGGTTGGTTTCCTCCTCTCACTGGTTATCAGCTCTGTCCTGGTGACACACGGCTCATTGCAGAGCAGCAGAGTCATGGAGTTCATTCATCAGCTGCTATGTATAGCAGCTCCATTCGCTTGGTCTGGCCGTCAACAGATCACATTACTGACACCACTGAGCTTCTTATGCTGGTGGCAATGTGAAATTGGTTGTGCAGTAGCTAATAGGCCTTGGATGTTCACCGTGAGGAAACTGGTGGCCATTTGAGCCGGAATGACGGCCAGCGCTCGGCTCACTGGAGCGATTCCATATGTCACATTATCAGTCAGCTGATTGTGGTGGATGTTTTTAATCCATGCAAACAAGATGATACCTTTGTCCCCCATTTATCTGGTTATTTGGACATGTGTGTTGTCTTGCACAGTCAGGCCTGCATTGTTGCTGAGTGGATTCTGTTTACACAGATACAGTGATGTCACTGAGCCCAGGAAGCTGTGTCTGCACAGCAAATGACAAAAATGACTGTTTGGAGGCTTAATGAGTTATCGAATGGGTTTTCAACATGTGGCTGTGGGCAGGAATAAATCTACAGGCTACACTGCATGTTTGCATGGAGATAAACAAACTCTGTTTGTTGTGCGTGTGTGTGTGTGTGTGTGGGGGGGGTAGTCAGGGTGAAGCATGGTTCGAGTGGCGTGCTGGTAAAAATAGCAGCATGCAAACCACAAACAGAGCTAATGTTTCTAATGTTTTTAATAAACATTATAAACAATAACATGATCATTCATTCACTGTCAGTTACAGACACACATTCATCACAGTACCTAGGCTTTTTCACTGAATGCTGTGATTTTACAAAATATGTAAATCAACAGCTGGGGTTTGTCAGCCAGTTTGTCGCGTGGCTGCACGTTTTAACTGCTTCTATCATAGAATTGAATAGAATAGAGTAGAATCAGCGTGGTGATCTCCGGGGGATTCAGTCTGCATCCCCTCCATCCCCTCCATCCCTCCATCCCCTCCATCCCCTCCATCCCCTCCGTGTCCCACTCTGCGTCTCTGGCTGCGGCAGAAGCAGCGTGTTAGGCGATAGCCGTGACAATAATTACACAAGACAGCTTCCAACAATAGTGTTGGGCCAACAAAGGCTTCTGCCCCCCCCTCCCTCCCCCCCGCATGAGTCCTGGCTGTCTATTCACACTCACTCAAACTCAAACACACACTCTACCCGTCTGTTCACGCACACACACTGGCACACAAACACACCTCCCATTGCAGCGCAGCCGCCACTAGCTGTTACAGTGAGCGTCTAAGGGGGGTGCCCCCCCACCCCTAACCCCCCACCCCTGCACTGATTTGAGTAATTCACTTATGGCCTTTTGTGATCCCAGGGGGCGCCGCTGGCCCCCTCGGCCAACACAGTCCAACTCCACTCAAGCGAGGTCAGTGTCTGTGGCACGAGAGGCCAGGCCGGGACAAAGACAGTGTCATGCCTTTGATTCAAGCAACTAATGAGTGAGCTGTGAGGATCCTAAACGCACACGGCGGCTTCGCCATTCACGCTCCTCCACACAGACAGGGGATTAGCATGGCTGGCCTGTCGCGCTAGTTAACAGCTATTGTGTGGCCGATTACTGCGATGGGGGCAAACACACATGCAAGAGGGTGGGAGAGTGAGACGACATGCAACTAATGCACAATTTAACATGGGCCTCAGTAAGGCGGCGGGTAAAAGCTGCGTTCACTGCAACAAAGAGAATAGAATAACATGAAAACTGAAAATGTGCTTCGAGCTGGTGCCAGTGTTAACAACTACACTGGTGTGACTTGCTGTACATACACGCTGTGCACGTACACGCTGTGCACGTACACGCTGTGCACGTACACAGCGTGAACTTTGCCTTTAACTTTAACTACACTGAATTAAACGGTTGCACAAAACCAAATGAAAAATGTGCAGCTTGACCACAAAGCAGTTGATCCACATTCGTGCTGTGTTTAATAAGCAAACCTCTGTCGACTCTGCTCACAACACACAGACAGGAAGTGAAAGGATGATAAACCCCTGAGCACTGGCATTAGGACCTGTCATAACAGTGAGAACGCAGTACAGTGTGTACAATGCACACTGGAACTGTATTAATCGCCCATACATCTAACTTCGCGTGTGGATCCCACAGCACGGAAACGACAGACGTTGCATGCGAGGGAAAGAGGAAGGAGAAGAGCCTGAGCGCTGGCGTTCAGCCCGGTCACGCACTCTGAGCGCAGCGCATGGAGACGAGCGGTGAAACTGACGGCGTGAAGCCCACAGAGAGAAAGAAGGAAAGGTTTAAGAGAGAAGGGAGGAACACAGATCAGGACGACCATGATGAGACAACATCAGATGACCTAATGACCTGTCACATGAGTCTGCTGCTGGCTGCTGTTCTGCTCAGACTCTCACACAGAGGCTCATGGCATCACCTGGTACAGCTCTTCTGCTCTGCTGGGTGAAGTGGGGACCAGTCTGCCTACATCTGTCTGTCGGCCTGTTGTGACGTATGACATTTAACTGATATGATGGGCTGATGACTGGAATTCCTCGCACCCTTGAGCCTTGCAATGCACCACCTGCTGAGCGACTCGGCGGCGCAGTCGTCAGGTGCAAATAAAGCATCAAGGAACCAGCGTGTTAGCGTTGGTTCACCGCTTGTCGGCTTGACACTAATGACCCACGAAGTTGAACTGATTCCCAGTGACTCTGAGACCCTCTGAGACTGTGAGTGGGTTAAACAGCAGGGGGCAAAGGTCTAAGGGTTTGACCTTTACTGGGTTTGAGTGTTCACTTCAAAAAAGATTTGGACAGACGTAACAATTGGGTTAGTGGGCTGTAACACAAAGCTCCTATTGCATCGCCACTACTGTGATGTCAGTGTCACAGGTACGGCCATGGAATGGTACAAAAGCCAAACGTACCTTGGAGCTGTTCAATTCTAATATTACAATAGAGTGAGTTACTGCAGTAAGTCACTGATGAAGCAAATAGATACTTTATACTTTATACATTTGCATCGTTAAGACAATAAAGAATTTGTGCATTGATGAAGTGGTTCACATGAAGTAGACATTCGAAACAACAGAACAATGACCAGATCCTGACCTTTCTATTGCTTAACCTTGTCACACATTTAGAGTCAGCACAGCCTGCTGGCCCTTGCTCTGGCCCCTGCTCTGGCCCCTGCTCTGGCCCCTGCCCGCGGTGTCTTGTCTGCCGTTCGGTGGCAGCGTTTAGGGAAGGAAAAGGTCTGGGGTCACTGAGAGTTTAGTTGAACACAGGGTCCATGTACAGAGCATTTCCCTCTGTGGGAAATCAAATGGTCGCCACGTTTTCTTTATGTTTGACAAATGAAAAATAAACAGATTAGCCCACATAGCAGTGAAAAGAGGGCTCACGTCCATGAAATGATCTTAAATGTGTAGATGAGAGAATGAGGACATAGACTGATATTTTTGTCGTGTGTGTTGCATGGCGGTGGTGTAGTTACGACATGGCGTTGTGTCTGCCGGCTGACGTCACAGGTGGCGTGTGTGTGTGTGGGGTGAGTCTGCGGGGCCTGTGGTCTTTCTCTTCCTCTTTTGTTACAGCTCACCCAGCATTTAGAGGCAGACGACAACATCCTGACACTGTCGCACACATTCAGAGATTAGCAGGTGCAGATGTAAAAACAGACAGCGGCCTGTGTGGCAGCGAGACGATCAGCACGTCAGGTTTCCAGACCGGGAATAGACGGATACACTGGAATCTCTCATCACAACTGCATGGGTCAAATCCCTGATGGGGAAGCTGGGACATGAAGTGAGGCCTTCCAGACACACACATGTTTAAGAAGACAGCTCGCTCTGATATATATATATATATATATAGTGTGGGGCTGGTACACCGGAGCAGGTGGATTATGGATTAATGGCAGGGGTGTGATGAGAATCTGATCACAGCACCACAAGGGTCAAGACCTGAGACGCTGACAGATGTCATCAAAACAAGCTTCTCGCCCCATCACAGAACCACAGCACACACACACACACACACACACTCCAAACAGCCAGCATGGCACACAGACAGTAACACACACACACACACACACACACGCATACACAAGCACGCAAAAACACAGGTGTGCTTCTTTGCATTTTTGAGGCTTCCTTGCTCAGGGGAAGAGAGAAGAGCCAAGATAAACCAGAACCAGATTTGGTCTTCAGACATTTAGATGCTTTTCTCAAAGACTTCAATGTATCTGCTGAGTCAGCAACACACACGAGCTGTAACTCTGCTTCCAAACATAGGACCACATTGCATCCAAACAAAAAAAATCAACTTAGCTTTAATGAAGTACAATCGATGCCAGCAGCTAATTTAATGTATCATTACAAATTACATCAAATGACATCAAGCCCATAGCAAAGGAATACAACAGCCTTATTTACAGGATGACAGGCTGCACATTAGGGAAAAAGGTCTGTCCTTTATTATGTGGTCCCCAGGATCTCCGTCTTAAAACTCCCATCTGACTCTCATCACAGGCTCTGCTGGCTGCTCGTCCTGTTAGAGCCCATTTCATTTCATATTAGTCCAACAGGCATCAACGTGCCAGAGGATGAACGGAGAGAGGAAAAGGAAGGAAGGAAGGATTAAAGGTGGTACGGCACCAAAAAGCAGGTGTCTGACGATACAGCTACACTGCTGCTCAGCATCTCAGCAACAACACAAATGAAATGATAAGAATGGGAAAGTTCCCTGTACGATGATAACAACCTCATCCTTTCTAAAAGAACATATGGTTGTAACCTAATTAAATGTTCCAAGCAAAACAAAAAAAAATCTAGTTTCAAATAATGAGACAAAAAGCAGTGAAACACAATCACGCAACACAGACACATCACTGGAGGAGAAATGAAGACAATCGGGGCAGAAAGACAAAGGACGGATAGATAATCCTGAGGGTAAATATTTAACCAGCTCAGCAGATACAGTGTGGGTGTAAGTCTGTGTGTGTGTATGAAGGTACATGTACGATTTGTCCATTTAATAAAATATAGGAAATAAGATCAGAGGGAAAATGTTCTCATCCATGTAAGAATGTTTATTAATAATTTAACATTTTAGAGAAGTGATGCAACTCAATCTGAAGCCAAATCCAGGACTCCTGAGTCATGAGCTGGACATCAGTCATGACTCAGGAGCTACTTACACAGTCCCCCCAGTGGACAAAGTAGAGAACTGCAACACAAAAAGTGGAACGACTGTCACGCTTCCTCTATGAAACTGTTTTGGTTTTGTTTTGTTTTTTTCACACTGACACTTAGAGTTGCAGTTTTTTCTGCTCTGTTGTCGTGCAATAAGTGAACAGTGAGTCACTGTTCAAAAAAAAGGAAAGAAAAAAGATGATGTTAGACAACAGGAATGATGTGGACATGAGGACATGACAGGAGACGCTCGGACCACAGTCCACGTCCAAACAGCAGCGGAGAAAAACGCTCCCTCGTCACCCAGCGCTGACAGTCGCCCTCTCAGCCCGGACCCTTCATCCAGGAGAGCCACCTTTAATTAGTCCAATTAGCACCACGAGGCCTCAGGAGCCCTAACGAGCAACTGGGGGTAAAATAAGTGAGTGTATGTTGCATGACTCCAGCCAACAGGATGCCAGGTGTTGTGTTCAATGTCAGACTGAAGGCAGTGGCTGGGGGAGATGAATGGTTCAGGAAGGATCAGAGGAGGAGAAGGTGGAAGAGACTCTTCAGCTCACAACACTGATGGCATCTCTTACCCCCCCCCCCCCTTTACATTTATATTCAGCAGTGACAATGGCCTCTGTGGTAACAACATCACCAGCAGCAGCACAACACATTCACCAGGTGAGATGTCCATCAACATCTGAAGCAGACTGCGGAGCGGGTGGGAAAATAAGTGTGGGCCTCGACGCACCCGTTACCACATGTGACTGAGAGACGGCTTAAACCTCACACGCACAGAGACCTCTGCAAATCACCATCAACCGCCTTCGCCGACTGTATAAAAAAGTCAGTTACAAACCACGTCGAAGGAAGAAAGAAGCGGCGACGGAGACTGAAACAACACATGTGACGAGCTAAAAGTTAAAAACAGGAGAACTGTTCTGTTGATAACTGTACACATAGACACACACAGAACGTTGACAGTTTATGCCACTGTCGACAAAGATGTGCAAAATTAACCAGGTTACAATGATCAGTGATGTGTTTTTAATTTGAGCCTTACGTGCTACTGACAAACACACAGCGCACTGTGGAGCATGGCAAATAAATATGCTGGAAATAGTTGTTGTTAATTGTCTCTGACCATCACTCATTCACCAGCCTGAATAAACCAGAGTTTAACACCGCTAAAATAACTATGACAAAATATCCATCTTTATTCTAATGAAACTAAGCTGAAACGACCGCCACTGTTATTAATGCTGACAACTCACATCTGTAGCATCTGTTCTCTGATTTACATACGCTGCTGTTTCCACAGCCAGGAGACGTATTCACATCCTATGCATCATATCGACTGTATCTTAAACTTCAACAGATGCTGTTACGATATCATTCATTCACACCATTTATTAGTCTCATCAGACACTATCAAGTTAAAGCCACCCCACACACACACACAGACACACACACACACTCAGAGACACACACACATAAGCAACCATTCCACTTCAAATGCCATCTTTTGATCTCCTCTACCTTGGAAGAAACTTTTGACGCGGAGGTAGGAAACGGCGAGGCGCAGCACTGACAGCTTGTCCAGCTTGGAGATGACATCCGGGGGGAACGGCAGCAGGCTGGCCAGGCGGTCCAGCTCGGCATTCAGCCTGTCCCGGTGCCGCTTGGACGGGTTGGTTTTCTCATTGGCAGTGGAGGGCTTTCTGAGGAGACCGGCGGAGAGGAGGAGAACGTCTGTGTTAGTCTTAATCAGGATTCATCTATAGCCTTTAACTGTATGGTCCACATGTGCAAGATGCATAGAAGATAGAATAAAATATTTGACACCATTTGCTGGAGCTGTAACAGTATCAGTCGTATACATTTATATTTGTAATATACTCACTGTACTGTGTCTAAGAACCTGGATTTCCTTTTCCGCTAAAACATTTAAATCAACTCTTTGTGAAAAGTGGAGCAATAACCGAGTCATACGATTGTTTATTGTGTGACTGTATTGTTTATTGTGTGTTGTTATATTTGGATCATTGTTCAAAATACTGCATCGAGCTATTAAAGAAAGAATTTGTCTTAAAAAAAAAGTGAATTTTCCATATTCCTGTGATTAGGTTAGGAAACACACTGCAGGATTGTTGCCAACCCCTGTACAGACACATGACCGTAGAAACCGCACAACTGCCATTTTCTTTAAGCTGCATTTCCTTTTGACTCAGCCGTGCACCACACTGAGTCCTGTTTCCTCTGGTGATCAAACTCCGAGATCATCAGAGCTAATGATCGTAGAGTTTTATCATATAAAACTCCTGCCCTGCCTCACGTCAGTGTTTTTACATAATAATACAAATAAAAGGACTGTGGCTCTTTCCTTCTTCTCTGTGATCCCCGATGTTAAAGGTAACAGACGTATTAACACGAGGCTCCTCAGTGACGCACAGAAAGTAAAACTGTCTTTCGGCACAGTGGTTATTTTTGTGTTTTAATATTGCTTGACCAGTGGAACTTAACATGATCCGTACATATGTAATGGTCAGCTCCAATTTCCACAGCTGAAAGTTTCTGTTCGTTGCCACAGCGACAGAAAATACTTCGACTACTTTGTTGCCATGGCCTAACGAATATTCATATTCTCTACTTGTAACTACTGAAAAACACACAAAGGAAAACATGAAAAGGTCAAATTTTGATCTGAATTTTCAGCTCATGTTTACTCCACCTGTGAGTTCAGCCAAAAATAATATTGCATGAAAAACTGAAAGAAAAATCTTAATCCCATAACTAAACAAAGAGACATCAGCAAATAACTGGAGGCACAAAATTATAATTCAAAATCCTGAAAGCGTCCAGTGAAATAAGTCGCAGGCTGGAATCTCAAATAAACTTTTCACTCCACATACAGGAGCGCTTTGATGTGGCAAACATTTCCTCTCCGATCTGCAGCGCAGGCAGTGAAAAACATGAAAACATTCTAAATGCCACAAGTCTCGTTAAATGACCACTTCCCTCTTCAAAATCTCATCTAACCTACATTTACTATTCATAGCATCAGCTGACAGGTTCGCCCAAAATATTAGACCTTATCTCAGCCATAGTTTCCACATACTTCAATTTCAATTTTTGCAAAAGGCTACGGTGAGTGATAGGATGCTTGTTAATATATAACATTATAACTATGTGCAACATTAATAATCGCATGTTTATGTTTGCATTAAAATAAAAGTATGCACCAGATCTATAACTATATTTACATCTATAACTATCATTTGATTAATAACAACCTATTCAGTGCTACACTGTCTGTGATTCAGTAGCAAATATCAACAATCATAATAATTAATAAAGAAAAACACAAGGTTCTGACTTATGTTTTCCCCTGCACGTTACCAGGCTAGAGAAAAAAAAAGTATCAACAATCCTGCAGCCAGTTAATGAAATGATGTGTTAACTTCTCCTTAACTGTTTCTGGATGGGCTTCCTCCTCTTCCTGCCCGCATACATGCAGTCTCCCGGAGGGATCATGGTCAGGCGCTCCGTGGAGGTAACAGGTGCGCTGCTGCTGCCGAGGAGGAGACCCAGCACGTTAACTCATATATAACACATATAACATATATAACATATATAACATACATAACATATATAACATATATAACATATATAACATATATAACATATATAACATATATAGCATGTGAGAATTCAACAGGCTCCAACTCGCTGCTTCTCGTTACAAGTCATTAATTAACAGTAATAACAACAGTTAAGTGAGTTAAGTAGTTCAGTAGTTCAGAAAATAATTCTCTTAACTAACTTACAGATACTTGCCCATAATTAAAAATACAACACTGGTATAATTGATCTAATTAATATATATGAACGTGCAGAAGACGTGATGGATCCTTAGAAATAACTGGATTAACAAATAATAATAATAATAATAATAATAATAATAATAATAATAATAATAATAATAATAATAATAATAATAATAATAATACAATCACACTGAAACGTGCAGAAAGTGGTGACTAACCCAATGTCTGTGAGGAGGTCAGTTAATTCCAGTATCGTGTTGATGGCTGCGCAGCCACATTCACTGTCAGTGCAGAAAAAAGATGCGTCTCCCGGGCAGCAGCGACTCGGCGGTGCCGGCTGATGAAGCCGGGGGAGTGGGATCACTCGCTGAGGTGAAGTCCTGTGAGCTCCGAGCTGATGTTGTCATCAGCTGCTGCGCTGTGCGCGAGGCAGATGTTGCCTGATGCTTTATACCCAACTGAGTCGCCTTCACTTCCTCGCGTTTCAGGTGGCGGATTCCTCTGAATGACATGTCGAGCCCTTCGCACGCAACTCTCTGCCTCACAAACAGACACACACACACACACACACACACACACACACACACACGAGGCTGGTGCTGCTTTCAGGTGTTGCCAGCAAATAGGAAATAGGATTTTTCGGCTTTACAATCTTTTCATACACAGCATTTTGTGTCATTAAAATCTTAATAGTATAATTTAATAATAAAAACCACGCTATAAATGTTTGTTTTTCTCAGCTTAGTTCCTCTTTATTTGAAAAGAGCATTTCCTTCCTAACATCCGGTGGCAGGGACTAATAGACAAAGTTACAGGTCCATAAAGTGGCGTTGTTGTTTTATTAGTGTCGAACAGAAAGTAGCTGCCACACGTCACGTGTTGTGATCACGTGTAAACTGTGTTTCACTGCAGCTGTTTTCATACCGGACTCTCTCACTGTGTAAACACCGACATATTTACTGCGGGTCCGTGAACCTGGCATGAGCACAACCGGACCTAGGTGCGCGGTCGCGAGCTGCGCGCGCACATTTGGTGAGAGGCGAGAGATGAGAGATCACACGCGAAGGGCAGCTAGCGGAGGATCCGCCTCCTCTGCGCTCACACCCGGCCTCACAGCGGGGCTCACAGCAGCCGGAGCCAGAGCCCGAGCGGCGGCCTGAGGCACAGCCGGGGAGCCGCGCTCCTCTCCGGGGCGATGCGTCAGAGCAGAGCGGATGTTCTACCAGGAGCAGTGTTGTGGAGTGTTTGTGGGACAGTGGCGCTGTGCAGGAGCACTGAGCTTTGTTATGATGTTTGTTGTTGTTGTTGGTGGTGGTGACTGAACGAACAGCTGATGCGTTGATCTCGTCACCGGAAACGACTGAAATGACTTTATTCCGTCGTCTTTACGTTTTAATGTAGAGAATGTGGTGACCGGATGTGTGGACCTGACTCAGCTCGGCTGTGTTCAGTGACTGATTGATTGATTGATTGATTGGACGGTGGCGCGCGAGACGGCGCTCGTGGCGTCCGGAAATGACAGCAGGAGAAAGAGAAACACGTTTCGCTCCTTCACCGGTTTCAAACCTTTGGGTTTTATACGTGACGAGTGTCACCTGAACGCACCTGACACAAACTACACAACACACACAGTAAATGTGTAGTAAAGTTATTTTGTTGTGTGCTTTTACTGTGTAGAGGTTCAGATGTGTCGGATGACCTGATGTTTGTGTAGTGAAAATTGAATTTAATAAAATGTGTTTTATAGTGTAATACAATCTGTTGTGTTTTGATCGAATCACGGTGACTCCTCTGATCACACACAGAATGTTGTCTGTGTTACGGTCCGCTGTACTGCCCCCTTGTGTACAAATACAAGTAGCCAAATACAGCATGTGGTGAAGGCCATTTTATAATATCTGACAGATGGAATGTTGGTCCTGTTCTGTGCAACCCAGTAATTTTAAAGACAGCAGGACTCTCTACAGTCACATGACCATACAGTGCCACTATGATGACCCCCCACTAAGATTATTCATGAAAAGTTGTGAGAAATGACTAACTCATACTTTCATCTGTGGATACGTCCACATGTTGACCTGAGGGATTCAGAACAAATCCCAGTTTTAATCACCTCTGGGACGCAGTAATGTCACATAATGCAGTCAGTGGATGGGGGGAGGGGGGCAGAACTATACCCTCACCCCTGAGGCCGATGTGACAATGAAACATGACACGATCGCTATTTAAGCCCTCATTCATCTTCTCCCCCGACGCTGTTTGAAAATGTAGCATTTGTCATAACGCAGCAGGGGGATTGCACCTTTGACAGAGCAGATGGACATCTGCCATGCTGCTGTGTAATAGGCGGTGATGTTGAATTTGCTGTAACAGGTGGGGATGGGGATCTGCGGGGGTCCTAAGGTCGTGTTAACACTGTCGGCGGCTGCCATTAAAGTTACAGGGAGCTTTGGTATCAATGTAAATCCACTGGCAACACTATCCAAGCTGCCTTCCAGATTAGCCCGGGGTTAAAGCTCTGCTAAAGCTGCAGGGAGGGACCTTCGCACGCAAACCACATGTGTGTGCGTCAGTGCATTTCTGTGTGCACGGATGTGTGTGCCTTCAGTGTGTGTGTGTGTGTGTGTGTGTGGCTAAATACACATTTCAGAATAATGAGCATGGAGCAAAATAGCACTCAGTGAAGGCCATCTGCCAGGTGCAATAGTATGGCTCTCATTGATTAAGATGTCTCAGCGAGCATCACCATGGGATTTCAGGAGACATGCAGGGCCATGACATGACAAGTCTGATTCTAATGGACATCCATTATTAATGGGATGGGTCAATAACGGAAAGCACCAAACACACACGCGCTTCATCTCTGTCGCTGTCATGCTCTCATTTAGGGCAAGTCCTTTGTGTCTTTATTAGATACATGATATCACGACTCCACTGCCAAAACATATGCGCTGTAGTATCGCTAACAATAGACAAATACATGTTCAGTATATGCATTCCTCTGCCTGTCAACATGGGAGAAATCTGTTTGAGAAGACATGGTTGAATTTAAGCTGTTGGCCTAAACTTTGTCCAATTATAAGCGGGAGTGGGGTCGTTAAAGGTGATGACTTCACTCTGGAGGAGAGTACAATCATTGGTGTTGTTATGCTGTCGCAATGCACAAATGGTGCTGTCAGGATTTGTGGAGCCGGAGTGTAATCCGTGACAGCAGAGACTTGTTAATGGACAAGACCAGCACAAGTGGTCCTGTTGGGTCGGGACTCCCAGGACCTGCAGGAAATACTGTGCAGACATCCAGCACATGCTCGCATGCCTGTCTTTATGTTTATAAAACAATTGAGCTGTTTCAACTGTTTGTATTTATGCACATGTAAAAAATGAAATGAAATGCTACCACACCAACACATGGAGCCCATTGTGTTTGAGAGCACAGTGGGACAGAGTCATGTTTGATCTCCCAAGACCACAAACCGTTACATCAGAAAATGAATTTGAAAGGCACAGATCAAAAAGCCTGCAAAGCTCGAGCGAAAAAAAAGAAATATGTGTGTAATTCACTCCAAAGATACAGTGTATCACCACCATGGGTCGACACCGAGCACAGAGCTGTGTGCTCGCAAATCACATAGTAACAAACAGGTCCCAGGCCGTGCCAGTCGCGCATGCTATTGACTACTGGACGTGCTGTGGCTGTCGTCATCTATAGACGATGTAAAGCAGAAGAGAAAGTGTAAATGATGAGGTCAGTGTCCTCAGGCTCAGCTCTCTCATCCAATCACTGCTCACCTTTCAATCACCAAGGTTACGAACAATCCTACAACAATTCAACATATACATGGACACGCACACACACATACACACACACACCTTGACCTTTTGTATCATTTTATTCTACTGGACACGTGTTTGAAGTAGTTTCATATTTAGCGTATACTGTTATGTGGGAAAACATGTCCTTGACCTTTGACCTTTGACTGTCTAATCGAATTAGTTCCTACTGGTTCTTACTGAACGTTGTGGAAAACATGCAGAAGTTCCCTTGAGGTGTTACTGAGACATCGTCCTCACAGGGATGGGACAAAGCAACAACCTGAAAACACACTGACTCTGAGTGCAGCTGTTGTCTCCATCTGGCAATCTGGGCAACATGTGGCAACACAGGGAGATAGTTGCTTTGCACTTTATCTCAATTGCCAATTACAGTGCTGATGGAACAAAAGCACCATCACAGTTCATACAGTTTGACATTGTGTGTGTGTGTTTTTTTAACCTGGTGAATAAACTGTGGGAGAGAATGTGTTTCCTAGGAAAACTGGTGATGGGAGTCAGTTTCCTGAAAGTAGCAGAATGATTTACCGTATTTCACCTTGGATGAGGAGACGTTGTCTTGTTCCAGCACTTTAAAAACATGCTCTGTGAATCACCTGGATTTGGTTTGTGATAAATTGTCCTTCACAGATGGTTCAGCATAGCACCAAGCCCGATGAGTGGAAAACTGGAATGACAGTGAAACGTTATCTGTGTTAGGGATCCTGACATGACCTTTGACTCCGACCAACTATAGTTCCACCACAGAGATACTAGATTCAACCTATGAGAAAGATACCTTGCATAAGAAACAAATAAATAAAATCTTATTCATAAATAAAGCAGTCGTGTGCTATCTTACTTCCTGTCTACATCACTAAGCCTACGGCCTCTGTGCATCCGTGATCCATGCCTCCTCACTCCTGCACGACTACTGTACTGACAGTGACAGACAATGTCATTAAATATTATCCAACCCAATCAAAACCTTATGTGTGTGAAAACAACCGGGAGAAAATTGAATGAGTCACTCCATTTGCTTCCCACATGCGACAGTGATGTTAATATATTCCAAATGGATTTCCCTCAGCTCCCACATGACCACGCATCTGAGCTCTCAATCTGCCACAGTCCCGGAGAGGCCAGCGTTCCAACACTGAGCCATGCTTTTCATTAAACTCTGCAGGAACCCTGTCGCCTGCCTGTCGGCCCACTCGGGATCCAGGTCATCAAGAACCATTCCAGCAGCGCCAGCGTGTTGCTGTTTGGTCACGTTTCATATCGGTCCACTGTTCAGAAGACTCGGTCAGCGTGGTTAGGGGCACTCGCTCACATGGTGACACAGTAGCAGCAACAACACGCCAAACAAATAAAACCAAACACAAATATCTGACTCATCATCTGCTGCTAAGAAGCCACACAACTGATCAGGTCCAGGTGCATGCTGAGGGCCTCACACTGATCAGGATCCTTTCAGGCCTTCTCCACTGGAAAACTTGGAGGTTTGACACTGGAAGGTTGCCTTCATCTGAATTTAGGACATGTATGTAGAGTATGTATGAGCAGGATATTGTGCAACTGTTCTCAGTAACCAATATGTGTCTTGCAGATTTGTAATATGTGGACTTAAGCTTTCGTCATGCAAACAGTTTGTGCGTGACTGGAGGGAGTCTTTGTGTTGTTTCAGGTGAAGAACACACGAGCTCTTGGAGAAGAGCTTTACACCAGTGGCTGCTAATTGACTGCAAAGCTACAACGCTGGGGGGTATTAGAGTGTTAGAGCCTGTTATCGCCGCGGCCTCAAGAAGCAGCTCTCGCATGATGATGATGCCACAGTGATAACAAGTCGAAACAGAGTTGAGTGAGTGAGATCCGTCATAAGGTTTAAAACAGTCTGGGTCGTGTCAGAGCAGGTGAAGGCCTCAGCAGCAGAACCCCTGAGCTTTTTCACGTCTGACACTGGGTTTCACTGCAAATACAGGAAAGTTCTCATTTTCCACAGAGCATCATATTTTCCTTTTATAGTTACAGTCTCTTGCTTCGATGTGACAGTCGTAACTGTGTAAACAAATTTTGCATATGCAACATTTGCAACATTAACAGGAACAGTTGGTTCTCATTTATTGCATCAAGAGTTGGTCACTGCCATCTTGTGGCACACAGATAGTTTTACTTTTAACGTTTATACATTTGATCTGCTTTTTAAATCAGGTCATCCTCCAGCACAGGCTGTTTATACATGAATTTAAAAAGATATGATGTCATATGACACTTAAGTGATCCATCCCAAAGTCTGCTGAACACAGCACATTGTTTGGATTGAACACATGGATCATAAGCACCTGATATTCTGGGATGATATAGTGCTCCATCTGTTGGTATGTAGTCCAAATGTTTAATGCTTGAGCCAGACGCACAAACATAGGAGAGGCAAGTGGAAACTGTTGCTCTGTGTACATCTTTCAAATAGAATTTATACTGTTCATAAAATGCTCCCAAAATCATTTTAGCCAATATTTTCTCATCTCAAGTCCAACAGGATCTTCAACACTTAAAAAAAAAATTCACTTATTGCATCATCGTCATGGCACAGGCTTAACTGGAAATCATCTGTTTACATAGTGGTCCATTTGTTCAAGACAGTCCCAGACACAGAGAGGATGACAGCTTGACTAAAGTCCCTCTGCACTCTCCATTTCTATTACTCATGCTTCCTTTTAGTCATTTGCTCCACACTGGCACATTGATACCAGGTAACACCACTTATTTCATTTCAATATCAAACTCATACTCTGCTCTTTCTCCTGACCTACCTAACATTCATATGCATGGTCTCTCACGTTTGTCTGATTAAAGTGAAACGCTCTCTCTAATCTTCTCATCGTCGTTGGTCATACCACACCACGGCATGGTGCTGGACTCCAGCCGGCTCTGGGTCACACCTCTCGTGCTCTAAGATCCACGAGAGGAAAACTTGAAGGCACTTAAAGTCCTGCAAAGTCCTGACAGGCATATTTTAAGGGCCTGCTTGGTCGATTTGTTGTGGCGCCCTCTCATGGGCTGGGACTCTGTTGTCCAGGAAACCAGTCACCAGTGCTTCTTATGTTAAGTACCTCTGGTGCACTCCCTGATGGGTATCAGGGCTATGGGCTACCTCTTGCTGGAGGAACGAACCTGGTGTCTCATCCAACTTGTAGGAGCTAATAGAGATAAAGAGAGTGTTTCTGTTATTGTAATTATGTTGTCTTAACAAGTACTCGCTTTAGTGTTTCCATCAGTCTGTAGCTTATTTTTTTTACGTTTGACACTCACAGCGTGATTCACCTGGTTGTCTGGGGTTACTGGCACTGCTACCAAAGGATGACTGGAAGTTATGGATGGTCTCCTGAAGAATCTGCCTCTCTCTGCCCTGGTGACAGGCAGAAAAATCAAGTTTGTACAGCAACAGCATTATTCAGAAAAAAGAGAATCATCTTGCTGTGCTTTATATATTGTGCTTGTCATCAGATGAACTCCCTGTCTCTGCTGGCTCAACAGTTTGCTATATGACAATGAACCACGTTAACCTTTCCAGCATTGAGCTCTGAGATGGCAGCCAAGATCTGTTGTCTGGGTCCATCCGTTTTAATACCCAGCTCCTTCAGGTCTCCGTCTGTTAGAGTCAAAAACGCCTCCATGTCCACCTACAAGAAAGAGAAGGTGAGAAACACACATTATATTAAACATGCTATGAATTAAACAGACACAGGTATATGACTGTCGGGTACATGTAGTATTGTCAGGTACTGTTCGTCCGGGACGCACTCATGGGAAAGCAGTGTCCTTCACACTGACAACTCATAAATCCTACCGATTTTATAGCTGAAGGAAAATGTTTTGGACACAAAATAAAGAGTACCTCCTGTTCCTCAAATATGGGCTGATATTTCTCCAGGGACAGTTTCTTCAAGATGCTAGACAGCTCATCTGTTTGACCAAAAAAGACAAAATAAATCATATGATCAGAGCCAAGTGCAAAAACTTGGCACCTGCAGCTGTTTGTGTAGACTTCATGTGTGTTGGTGTAACTATAGCTAAAGCGTAGACATAAAAACTGATTATGTGTGAAAGTGGATTTTTTTTATAATGAGAAAATATTTTCCAGTTCCTGCGTTATCACCTTCATCTGTGATGGTCCCACTGCTGGAGCCTCCACTGCTCTTGGAGCGAGGATGGGAAGAGGCAGAGGACAGAGAGTCTCCGGGCCCAGTAGGAGCCTTTGGCGTTGGGGAAGGAGACGGGGTCAGTGTGGGTGATGTGCTCTTGGAGGTGGAGGAATTCCCCGACTGAGGCCTCTTCTTTAAATCCATCTTCTACAAAAGAATCAAGGTGGACAGTAGCACCACGTCACCCACATGACAGGAAGCACAGTTACCACAGTAACGTAATGTGAAACACAACACAGACCCTTCTTGAGTGGATGTCGGAGGTGACCAGGCTTGTGTGTGTGTGGATGTCGGGGAGGCTGATATCAGGCAGCGGCAGGCCTGCTGCTGGGGCCGGGCTCGGGCCCGGGGCTTGGCTTAAGCTGGGCTGTTTCTCTGAAGCTTGCACCTTCACATCTATCAGGCCAGCTGCTCTCTTTCTTTGAGCTGCTATCTGGGAGAGAACACTGTCTGCACTGCCCCCTGGTGGACAAGGTGTAAGACAAAGTAAATTTTATGCTCATGGTGGCGTTGTGATGTTTGGCAATGTGTTTGTGTTTGTGTAAACCTGAACGGTTGTGAGAGTCCCGGTTGACCCCTGCCACTCCGTTGGAGCCACCAGAGGAGTGGGGGGAGTGGTAATGACCAGAATTAGAGGGAGAGGAGGAGGGCCCCTTGGGAATGCTGGGAAACTTCATGGACCTGCTAACCACACGACTGATAGATGTCTGAGAAGATATGGATGATGACAAACATGAAGACATGGGTTTTACAAACTCATCTCTGAGGTCCAACCTTCTCTACTTCATTCACACCAACACTCACAATATCAGAGTTGCCACTGCTGTTAAGTTTCCTCTGCGGTGGCATGGGCAGACGAGGAGCTTCGCTCTTTCCCTCCCTGAGGAGGCGCGAGCGGTCGGAATTCCACGGCTCAAAGTTGGACGGTGGCAGGAAAGGAGGGATCACTGCTTTCAGCTTGTCGTTGGGCAGCCGGGTCAAGGGCGCACCACTTCTCAACTACAGGAGATGGACAATAATGTAGAAGAACAACAATACAACTATTACACAAACCAAATAAACCATCCTAATTCCTACCAACGTGGTAATGAGAAACTCCTCCTTTTCTGAAGATGACCTGCAAAGACCTAGAAAAAAAGAACAAACAGTCTTCACATTTACATATTTCCACCTCCAGGTACTATTAACATCAAAGTACATGTACATATGTAAACTATATTGACACTTATATCTGTGTTTTATATATTATACAGACTGCAGATGTCCACTGTGGCTCACCAGCATCTTTGCTCTTGGCAGCCCAGGTGCCACTAACATCATTCGATCCCAGGGCAGGAGTCGGGGGAAGTGCCCCATTAGACATGGCACCCGGCTTTCTATTTGCCTTCATTGTGGCGTCCAGCGACGTTTCAGGATCATCAGAGAATGGAGCCAGGCGATTGGACGAGAGGCCGTGCCTCAGGGTGTGAGTCAGCTTAAGCCGCCGGAACCGATTTGACATCCTGTTCCACCAGGACTAATAGAGGGTCAAGTCAAACATGTGAGCCACTTTTAAACAAACCACTTAGCATAGCAGGACTTCTATTATATATATATACTTTCCCTATACCTTGAGGCCTCCTCTGTCATCAGGTGGTACAGGGACGTTGTTGAGGGACTGTCGACTTTTGGAGCGAGTCATTAAGGCTCTGCCACGGTGTTTTGTCTTGTCCTTATCCACCAGCATGCACACTGATGCTAACAGACGCACCAGTTCTGTGTCTGGGGCAAGTCAGAGTCAACAGAGACAAAGTAAATAAATGAGAATTAGGGTGAAATAAATATGATAAACCAACGTCATGGAAACGACACAGGTGTGTTTTGTGTGCTTCCCTCTACTGCACTCTTGATTTAGCTTAAAATTACTCATTTAAAATGATGGATGCCTAATTGTCTGTATCCTGCAGTCTATTACAGCATATTAGTAAAAATGCGTAGGAGAAGGCAATGACAGTGTTGGTACCTGGGTCATTCAACAGCATAACCAAATCAAAGGCTGTGTATCCATTCTTAGCTCGAAGGTTGACATCAGCCCCTTGACTCAGCAGGTACTTCACAATATCTTTATTACTATAATATGGAGGGACATGATCAAATTATTTCATTTAATCAAATTTCCCGTTTTTATCATTTTGAAGTGAAATTATTCAGTAAATCGTCTATGTTTATTCAAATATAAAAAAACAACAAACTCATGCGAAACAACAGATTGCCGTAGTCATCCTTTATTTGACTCATCTCACCCGTGATAGGTAGCCTGCATTAATGCAGTCCACCCATGGACAGCATCTTGTTTGTCTATGTCAGCATTCTTCTCCACCATCAGCTGGACCACTTCTAACTGGCCACTCACGGCTGCCATCATCAGAGGTGATGCTCCCTCCTGATTGGATGAATTCACCTGTGTGGGATCCTCCTCCAAGATCTCTTTGACTAACTGGAAATTTCCTGATGCAGAATAGAACACAAACAGTATGTGAGTATGTAATTATGAAAATATATTACATTGACTGTGTCTCTGCAATGTCAGCCACCTGGTGGTCATCAGCCAAAATGCTGTTCACTGAAGCGAAACGTACTTTCGCTCACTGAGAAGGAATAAAATTTCACTTACCCAACTTGAGGGCACTGAACACATCAGGTCTCCTTCTTTCATCATCTGTGAAGAAATGAGAACAGACTCCACATAGTGTGTGTGTGTGGGAGGGGAGGTGATAATGTAATACTAATCAGTAGATTTAAAAACAGAGAAAAGTGGAAGAATGTGAAAAAGGAAAGCTCTAACAGATGAAACAGCAGTTTTATTGACGCTGTAGGTAAACTGATATAAAACCTGTGAACCCTCATCCTGTGGTGAGAGGAGCCATTAAACATCAAAGAGGCTGAGAGCTGCCACTGTTGGCTTCACTCTCACCTCAGTGTAAACTCTGATACTCTGAGACATCTCACTATTAAGGGGCTGTTAAACATTAAGAGAAAGAAACAAAATGAAAGTGAAAAGAATAAATATTCAGTGAATACGGTCAGAGTAAACCCAGAGGAGCAGCATGTGTTGATGGTGCTGTATGGGTGCAGGGTCGTCCAGTGAGGGACGTCCTACCTGTTTGTGGTCGGACAGTGGTGATGGAGTCCAGATAGGCCTTAATGTCTCTCTGCTTCAGCTGCATGGCTAGTTCAAAGGCCGTCTTGGACAGAACATTGACCCGGTCTGGGTCAGCGCCACGTTCCACCAGCTGCTGGGCAACGCCCACCTGCAACGCCCAAACAACTTTATTCTGTTTATCTGCTTGCAATCACATACCACCCTGGATATTACTCCATATGTAATAGTACATTACACTGTTAATGTAATGCATGACACTTAATAAGCAAACAGCAATATAGTGTTGAGCCATCTTTTTTCTCTTTCCAACCAACGAGCCATGAACCTCACCTTCCCACTCAGGGTGGTTACCATGAGTGGCCCCCAGCCAGTGGTCTTCTGGGGGAAGTTAACATCTGAGCCCCACTCCAGCAGCAGGCGCACCGTGGCCTCGTGGCCATGCTGCGACGCCACAATCAGCGCTGTGATGTCCATGAATTCTCTGCTGCTGCCTCCTTCAGGACAACCTTCACTGCCTCCAAAACCAGCCGCACTGTGGAAACCACAGGACAATGATCAAACCCAATCTCTTTCTGATCTCAGAGGGAGTTTTAATGTCTTCCAGACAGGAAAAAAAACATCCCAAACCTGCAGCTGTTGTTGTTGTTGCCGTTGGAGACGGCCTCTGCAGCGACAGCTAGGTGATCGTAGTCATCTATGTAGGCACCGCTCTCCAGCAGCAGCTTGACCACGTGAGTGTGTCCCCCGCGGGCCGCCATAGTCAGGACACTGGCCCCCAGCCTGTTGCGCCCGTTGATCTCTGCCCCGTTCTCCAGCAGGATGTGGGCAACAGTCAGGTGACCAAACCTGGAAGGAGAGGTGACAGAAAAAGAGTAAGAACAAGTCATTTCCCTGCTGATGACACTTAATTACACATCACATTTTCATCAGGGTGAATCACAGGCGGAGTCAGAGACGCTCTGAAGACTCTAACACTCAAGTCAGATGTCATGAAAACAGAATGATTCACAGTCTACATTAATAGAAGGAAGTCACACACTGGACCTGTACTGACAAATGAGTAAAAGACTGTTACTTCTACGTTCTGCTCAACAAATGTTCATGTGACAAAAAGTCACTTATTTTCAACATACTTTTGATTAATAGTGTTTTTTTTAAAAAAAAAAAAACAGTATCACAACAGCCTTGATCACTGTACTGACTGGATTAGTTACCATTTACTAATTCTTAGTTACCCAGTTATCACTTACTAACTATTACTAACTTGTTCAATACCAAATCAACTGTTCATCTTTGACTCGTGAGCACAGATTAAATTGTCAGATTTTTGACCGGGCTCTGGTTTGACCTGGCCGCCTGCATCAGCGGGCTCCAGCCGTAGTTGTTGCGGCTGTCCACCGAGGCTCCCTTCCGGAGGAGAAACCGGACCAGGTTCTCGTGGCCGCTGGCCGAGGCGAACTGCAGAGCGGTGTTCCCCTCCTCGTCCGTGCCGTCCACCGGCACCAGAGCCAACATGACGGCGGGGCTGCACTCCGACCCCGCGTCGGACCGCAGCCTGCTCTGCCGCCCGGACTCCCTCGGGGCCCCGGGCTCCAGGATGCCCCGGGCCGTCTCATAGTCGCCCTCATCGCACGCTCGGAAAAGCAGCAGGGAATCGGCCGGAACGCCGAAATGCATGTCTACGTTTCAGACCCTATTCAGCCCCCATGAATGTCCCGTTCGTTTCGGCGGCGGCATCGGTCCCGGAGTTTCCCCGTCAGACGGCGGCGGCGGCCCGGGTTCACAAACCATGACGCACGGTGAAATAAAGGTCAGTCTCCTCCTTCAACCCCGCCCTCCTCTGACTCCAACACGGCTCCTCACTGCTGTAAATTATATTGTGCTTATTGTCAAACACACGTTTGCGTTTTCGACGCTTTGTGTCAAAAGTTGTTTCGAGAAAACAACTTTCTCTGGCAACCTGCCTCACCGGTACCGTTACTTCTGTCACGGCCGCAGCGCAACACGCATGACTTCCGCCATTTCCTTTCATAACAAAAGCATAACGTTCCGTGTGTAGCCAAGTGACGGTGAGTTTATTTGAAGGACTTATCTTATGTGTGTACAAAGTCGTCCAGTTTCACATCGTGAAGTCACATGTGTTTGTTAGTTGAGATACGGCGATTGAAAAGCAGACGTTTTTTTCTATCTTTACCGGATGCAGTAATGTGGACAAAAACAATGTTCAGCTTGACGGTTGTTGACAGCTCTGTTCACTGCCTCCAGTGGTCACAATGAGAAGCTACAATACAATGTGGTCAACACTGGGTGTCACTGTGGGTCACTGTTTAGTTTAAAACAGTGAGGAAGAAGTGTAAAGAACCCGGATGTGCGGTACATAGCGAGTGCTCGGCCTGTGTTCGGTCTTTTCGTGAAGAGCTAACCACGTTGGTGGCTTCTGTTCCTGGCTCACCGCTGTTCGTATCCAATTTCCCGAATAAGTCGGTCAGGAATATTCACAATGGTATGTGCTATTTGAACTCTGTCGTGTCGTTTTCTTCTGCAACGCATTTCTGATTGAGATGTGACACATTTTTTAGCCTAGTGTTTATTTAAACCACTGGAGCCTTGTAGCTAACGTTAGCATGTACGGCTACTGGCGCTCGCTATTTGACGTCCCGCCACCGATCGTTCACAAAACCGACTGTTTAACAGTGGTTATTCTAGTGTGTTGATTCTAACTTCAGTCATTACAGGCGACAGTGTGTCAGTTCAGTCTGTAGGAGAGACTTTACTGTTCGGCATGGTTTAAATGATCATTCAAGGCTAAACTTAAGACAAACGCACATAGTTTTAACCTCGTGTCTCGCTAAAAGTGAAGGTGTATTAATTTAATGGTAAGGGGTGTTTGGATGGATTTGTCAGTGAGGTCAGACACGACAATTTATCCAAATTAACAATTTTATTTAATAAACATCGAGATAAGAGACAGTTCAGAAACATTAACCACTCTCCAATCATGTTGGAATTTTCAACAGAACAAAGCAATTTTACGTTCATCACACAATTGAATAAGAAAATGAAACATAGTTTTCCCACGTGCTCGTTAGCTGGTGCTACGTTTACGTTCTGCGTAAATCTCAGAATGTGGCTAAAGTCAAGACCTCTCAAATGAAAACGTACAGCAGCAATCAAATATGTCTGTTAGCCAGTGTGCAGTGATTAAGCTCATATATTAGATGTGGTCATCATTGTTTTATTTATTAAACCAGGCATGAATCTCGCTTTACACTAAATACAATTATCTCTGCACCGCATAACAATGATCCCGTTGCTATAGTAACAGTGGATGCTGCTGTGTTGTGATGAGCCATAATACTTGTTTCTGCATGTGTAGGCTTTCAAGGACACTGGTAAGGCACCTGTGGAGGCTGAGGTTGCCATTCACCGCATCCGCATCACCCTCACCAGCCGCAACGTCAAGTCTCTGGAGAAGGGTAATTAAGCTCTTCATGTGTAACGTAACGCAAATGAAGCATAGACCCGAGCAATGAGGATAAAAAGTTTCTACTTGATTAACCCTGATGACCTTATACGCTATTCTGAGCTACGGCCTATAAAGTATTAGTAACTGGTTGTTCCTAAGCTTCTTCTAAAAGTTGAATTTGTTTTATCACCTCCAGTCTGTGCTGACCTGATCCGTGGAGCCAAGGAGAAGAACCTGAAGGTGAAGGGACCTGTTCGCATGCCAACCAAGGTAGATGCCATTTTCTCAGTGTTTCTCACATGACCACCTTCTTAACCTGCTTTTCTCTGCTCTCTACATCCTCTTGTTCGTGGAAGACTGAACATGCTTAATTGTCATTTTGCTATAGGACCTCTGCTGCACAGGAATAACAGACAGGCAGTGTTTACTATGAAACCTCCTTCTGTAGAGTTTTGCTCTTTGTATTGTATTGATCATGCTAAATTCTGGTTTCTCTTCTGCATCCCAGACATTACGTATCACCACCAGGAAGACTCCTTGCGGTGAGGGATCCAAAACCTGGGACCGCTTCCAGATGAGGATCCACAAACGCCTGATCGATCTCCACAGCCCATCTGAAATCGTCAAGCAAATCACCTCCATCAGCATCGAACCTGGTGTAGAGGTTGAAGTGACCATCGCAGATGCATAAACGATAAAATGATTCAATAAAGAAAATAGTAAAGAAGCTGATGTGGCTATTTGGCCTCTTAATGTGTGTGTGTGTGAGCCTTGGAATTGATAACCTTTGTCATTTTAATTTAGTGTAGGAAATGGTAACTGAAATATCCTAACAACATATTAGTCTAACTAAAATTCATTACTTGTGAAATATTATTTAGATATGATTACAAATCCACTTGTGCACTAGTGAAACACACACACACACACACACACACAGCCTCACACAGGCTGGAACCCTGAGCACCTTTACAATGAAGTAACATTTTCCAACAGCTAGAGATGCAATGGAGTAAAATCCCAAATAAATCTGAAATACATGTCCATACTGGTCATGTCATGATGTGAATTGAATGCTTGTATGTGTAAGACACAAAGCCGTGCACATATTTGCCTTGTGAACCTTTGGTTCCCATGTTTTCTACTGAGGAAAATTACCAAATGTCCAGGGCCCATCTCTCTCCTGTGTACTGGAGTGTTTACAGACTCCAGTCATGAATCCGCTATGAGTTATGAACTTTAATAACAAAGAGCTAGAGGCCAGATATCTGGAAAGTCATTTAATTATGAATAAACCTATAACTCCATTTTCAAAAGGAGCTATAGGGTCACTTGGTGAAAAACACACTATGTGACACTTATCATATATTTTATTTCATCTTTGCATATATCACCTGTAATCTTGAGAATAATTTCCACTGATATTATGTTGTCTATGTGTGTGTGTCCTCTCATTGAAACAGCACAATCATAACTTTATCACTTGACCCTCACTTGACCCTCAGGCTGTGATGCACAGCAGCTTGGAGCTGAAGCCAGCAGAGCAGCAGACCATGCTGCTTCTCACCTGCCTTCAATTGCAGCTGATTAAAGCTGCTGCTGGTTTTCAGTGGGAGAACAAGAGTTGACTGTGTTGCTCATCAAAGTTTAACACATCTTCTGGAAGCCAAACATATCTGGTCCGTCTCTGTCTCTGTGAGGGGGAGAGGTGATTACTGCTGACGTCAGTTGGAGCCATATTGATTGAGGATGAATGCAGTTGTAGATCTGAGCAGAGAAGATAACGTCCTGCAGCCTGATGACATGGAGCTGACTTGTACTGATTCTCCTGTCAGCGTTTCAGCCCCGGAGGTAATGTCTCCATCAGAAAGTCCACATTCTGCTCTGGGGTCAGTGTCCGGTCTGACCTTTGTCCTCTTTGTCCTCAGCCTGATGTGTCAGGTGGTGCTGAGCAGCAGACAATGAGGGTTTACCTCCGAGTGCGGCCTTTCTCTAAAGAGGAGCTGTGTGACAATGAGGAGCAGGTACTGCTGTGTACAAAGCTATAAAAATACATTGAAATGTATTATGTGGTTAGTACAGTTTCTGTGTTGATGCAGGGCGACTGCTGCATCTCTATTTTATAATTAGAAAAATAAAGTATTTTATAGTGAAATCTGCTGATGATCAAATGTCTGTATGTCAAAACAAAAACTGAACTTGACATGACGTTACAGGCTCTTATGCTTCAGTGTGTTACTATATACTACTTAGTATATAGTATAGTATGTTGTTGTCTATAATGCACAGCAGAGCATTATAGATTACAGATGCTGTTCAGACACTGAAAACTATTTAGCATTAAGATCCAGGGCTGTTGGTTGATGCAGCTTGTGAACCATTGAGTATAGAAGATAGGATTTGGTCTCATCAGCAGTCTTTTCTTATATAATCAATCTGGGCGAAAAAGAAAAGTGCACGAGCCTCTCCGTCTCTTAAATAACCTGTGTCTCTGTCAGGAGTGTGTGGTGATTGAAAACAGCCAGACGGTGACACTGAACGCACCAAAGGGATCTGCCACCATGAAGAGCAGCGAGAAGGGCATTGGCACGTCGCTCCACAAATTCTCCTTCTCACAGGTCGTGAGCCTGGACCTGGTTTCCTGTTCTGCACACATGTTTATGAGCTCAGGGCCATTGTAGACAACATGAAGCACTGTGACTGAGCAGTTGTAGCGTTCCATGTATTTTAGTCATCGATTGTAGAGTACTGTATCTCTTTATTATCTGCGTTTAGATCTTTGGACCTGAGACCACGCAGGCTGAGCTGTTTGGAAACACAGTCAGAAGCCAAACGTCTGATTTCTTGGATGGAAAGAGTGCGTTGATATTCAGCTATGGTGTAACCAATGCTGGGAAGACCTTCACAATCCAAGGTAAGAACCAACACTGGGGAGGGGGGAATTAAATCACATCATGAGTCTATACGTGCTTTCATGTTTCAGGGACCCCCAAAGATCCAGGGATCCTCCCTCGAGTGCTGGACGCCACTTTTCACCACATCGGAGCGGCCCAGTATGGCGACATGGACCTGAAGCCCTACCTCAGGAACGATGCACAATATCTGGACCCGGACCAAGTCAGACAGGAGAGAAGCATCAAAACGGCCATTTTTGCTTCTGTCAAAGACGTGAGAACCTCACATGAAATGTGTTTGCTCAGCTGTGCGACAACAGCACATCACGACAAAACCTGTCTTCCTCCATCCTCCAGGAGTGTGATCCTCCTCGGGGCAGTGGTGGATCTGAGTCCTCACACTTTACATCCACCACCCTCTCATCATCCTCTCTGACCGACAGTCAAACAGGTAGCTGGTATGAAACCCAGCGTATGTCTGAAGGGGGAATTCTAAAACAGGAATAACAACGCAGGGTGATTGAGCTTGATGATGTTGGTTCTCCTCAGGAATAGAGGTCTTTGGTTTTTCTTTTCCTTTATTTCTTCCATATTCAGTGTTGATCTCCAAACCACCACAAGCAGGCACAAGTCAGTTTGCTTTGTGGGTGGCCTTCTTTGAAATCTACAACGAGTGTGTGTATGATCTGCTTCAACCGTCCCTGTGCTCCAAGTCCAAGAAACGTGCTGCTCTCCGTGTGTGTGACGACGGTGCAGGAAACGCCTACGTCAAAGGTCTGTGATGAGTTTGATCTCGAGTTCTTGAAGGGACCATTTATTTTAATGTTGCTCGAAGAATTCCTAAAATCGACTTTTTGTTCTTTCAGAACTTAGGTGGATCAATGTCCAGAACCTGGGTGAAGCCTACAAACTGCTGCAGTTTGGAAATAAAAACCGAAGTGCGGCAGCCACTAAGATGAACCAGTCGTCCAGCAGAAGGCAATCACTTTTCTTCTCTCTTTTCTATACTTGTATCTCCATATCATCTGTTTTTCAAAAATCATAGCCACTCTCATTACAGCCACAGCATCTTTACCATGAAGTTACTCAAGATTGACCACGGTGCAGTTGAAAGGACCTCAGAGTAAGTATCCTGTCTGTCTGACCTTGTGTTCGTCACCGTGTCTTTGGTTCAGCTGTCTCCATACTCTTCTTGAAACACACGTTTAAAACCACATATGGCTAAAGTTTGACAGTTTCATGAAGTTATTCTTTTTATTAACGTATCTTTTATTTTATTTTTAAAATCAATATTAAACATTGATTTTTAAAAATACATTTTCCCTTTAGCATCTTTACTCAGGAGTAGGTTCAGGAACCATTAAGATGCTCTGTATGGCTCATTGATGCTGAGATGCCAACAAAAACAGCTCCAGATTGTGTTGTCACAAAAACATTGTAAAGCAATTTAATTTCTGCTCCAGCATCTTGATCAGTCATAATCCAGGAATGATATATTTCCATGTTTTGTTTGTATCTTCAGGTTCTCTCTGTGTGACCTGGCTGGCTCAGAGAGATGCAACAAGACCAAGACGTTTGGAGAGAGGCTGAAGGAGGCGGGGAACATAAACAACTCCCTGCTCATCCTGGGGAAGTGCATCACAGCGCTCCGCAACAATCAGACGGACCGGTACAGCGGGTTGTAACTGTGTCAGAGGGCTGAAGTGTAAATGACTGAGCTTCCTGTGCACCCTGCTGGGGATCTCCTCATTGGTGACGTGCTCTTTCCTCAGAATGAAAGGCAGCTACATCCCGTTCCGAGAGAGCAAACTCACCAAACTATTCCAGACGTTCTTCTGTGGCAAAGGAAGAGCGTCGATGATCGTCAACATTAACCAGTGTGCTTCCACCTACGACGAGACGCTCCATGTTATGAAATTCTCTGCCGTTGCCAAACAGGTCAGTGTGATGACGTGATGGTTTAAGAGGAGTTGGGCCATGTATGACGCCACTGATCCCACCTGTATGGTCCAGGTGGTGCAGGTGATCCCAGACAAACCTCTGGTGTCTCTGGCTCCGTGTCTGGTCGGCCGCGACGGCAAACCTCTGCTGAGGAATGGGATGATGGACAACAAGGCCCTGGAGAGCTGCCTGTCTGAAGAGGAGCTGCTTGATGAAGAGGAGGAGGCCGACATGTCTCTGCTGCCACAGAACGTACAACTCCTGATGTGTCACATACAAACACTGTTTAACACATATCAGAAATAATCTGGTGGCTTGAAAGCGGGGGTTGTGGACTGACGAGGTGCAATGTGCGTCCAGTAAATGTTGTCCCGTTTGTAGGAGCTTGTGAATCTGATTGAGAGTCTCCGAAAAAAAATCCTGGCTGAGAGGAGGAGAAACCTGGTGCAGGAAATGGAGATTCGCAAGGAAATGGGAGACGCAATGATCCAACAGCTCATGGAGAGCGAAGAACTACGCACGTATGCTCATTTTATTCACTCTTGCAAGGGTGTTTTTTTTTGTTGTTGTTGTTATTGTTGGCAAATTTTATCAGTTTGGATGCAAACTTAAGTCGACAGATAGAAGAGCTGAAGGAGAGCTACCAAGAGAAGCTGGAGAACACGTTTGAGATGTACAAGGATGCCATCAAAGAGCACGCCTACCAGAGCGCCATGAACAACCTGGAAGACGATTACGTGCCTCTGGATGAGTTCACTGCTGAACAGGAGAAAGTGGAGGTATGTGGATCAGGGCTCATGATGGTTTAGGTCTTTTAACCAGATTATATGGAGCCTGGGTAATGTCCTGTGTGACTGTCAAACTAAACTTCTGAATTTATGATAAAAGCATCATGCGTGCGTGTGCAGGTCCTCAGACGTAAAGTGTCAGAGCTGGAAACCAGAGGAGTGTCAGCAGCTCAGTCAGTGGACCAGTGGAGCCAGACTCAAACATCTCCAGCAACAGAAGCAGCAGGTGAGCATCATGCTCTCTGGAGAAAGTGCCCTCTGTGTTTTTGTTTGCTATGTAACATAATAAACCATTTTATGGTGGATTTACACCACATTCAGATGTTGAGTTGTGAGTTATATCCAGATGTCTAATGGAGTTAACTCCACTCCTCCTGCAGGTGAAGATCCATACAAACGGCTGTACAAAGAAAAATGTGCCATTGAGAGGATGTGCGAGGACAAACAACAGGTAACTGATAATATACGAGTTCATGTTAGGTCAAATTCAGGTTAATCCACATATGTAATGATTTCCATCGTTTGGTCTTCAGTTGATTTTGTCCCTAGACAAAAGACTTCAGACGGTCAGAGATGGCTTCCTGGAGAAATCAGCTGATCTGGAGGCGCTGCAGCGGAAGTCACGTGACCAGGTGATGGCACTTAGTATTAGCATTAGTATTAGCATTAGCAGTTTGTAAAGTGGGACGTTGATTTCCTCATGATGGTGGTTTCAGTTTGTTTTTATTATTTTTCATAAAGACAAAATCAATGGAAGACCTCCTCTGGCAAAATGCTGAGAAGGACAAGGAACTCGCTGCATTAAAGACAGAACTTCACAAGCTGTCCCAGAAGTCCCCTGTGCGGACCAAGGTGAAGCGAGGTCTGCTCGCCAACATCAAGGAGGTGGTTACGTCTCCACGGAAAGGGCCGTCTGGCCGGTCGCTCAGGAAAACTGCTCAGACTGTGCACCACTGAAAAGGTTTTGCAACCATCTACCAGCTCCAGAGAAACTGTACCATTCCCTCCTTCATCGTCT
Source organism: Trinectes maculatus (assembly GCA_016785345.1). Lineage (NCBI taxonomy): Eukaryota > Metazoa > Chordata > Actinopteri > Pleuronectiformes > Achiridae > Trinectes > Trinectes maculatus. Next base: position 110,492 of record JAFBJQ010002961.1, read on the forward strand.
TTTATTCTTATTCTTTATTTTAAATGTTTTTTATTTGTAATAATAAATTAGACTTTGAAACATGGAATCATTTCTCTTCATTGATATCGGAGTATTTCAGGATTCCATCAGTTCTAACCTCCTTTGCACTGATGCCACTTTATTTGTCCAGCTTGCACACGTTCACATGTTCACATGTACACATCTTCTCCGCAGATACAAAGATGTCACACACGCACACATAATCTGCCATAGAAAAGAAACATCACGCAGGGGAATCTTTCATTCTCCTGGTCAAACGAGGTCGTCCATTACCCAGAGCCTGAGGAAACGCTGAACCACAAAAGACCCTGACAAGAAAAACCTGAACTTTTTCATTTCTCCACTTTCACATTTTAATCCTCAGCCAGCGTGATATAGAAAACATGAGGAATATATTGATGTTTTATATTGATCTGTGACATGCAGCCATACAGCTGAGTGGATGAGGTGTGTATGGTCGGGTGTGCGTGAGGTAACGCGCTCAGCCTCCTCTCAGTTAGTGAAAGGGCCATTGTGGTTGAGAGCCAGCTGCTCCACTGTCCCTCTGCTGTCAGTGTCAGTTAATGAGATTAGCCGTTGGTCTTAGTCTGCATCAGTGCATAGGGGTCAGTCACAGGATTAGCACCTTGCCTGAGTGTTACACTGTATTTTCCTACTTCTTGCCATGTTTGCATTTTGTGTCACTCTGTAAAGTATGTTTAGCACCTGCAGGTGGGATTAGGTTGCAGAAGAGGAATATAGAGCGATGCATCTCTCAGCCTCTGGACTGTGTCTCTGTCTCTGTCCACCCTCTGCCGCTGAATGAAGCATCTTCCACAGAAGTGAAGGGCAGCTGGTCCAGCATCTCGCCTGCCTCCTGGACAACTCGCCCTCATGCCACTGGTACACAACAGAGTGGGAGATGATGGCGCAGTGGCCACAGACAGGGCTGTGTCTGATGGAGAAGCTCTGGTGAAGTCTCTGATCAAGGTAAACCTCTCCATACATCAACAATGATACCACACACTCTGTTTATATTTACCACTATTATCTGAAGTCAGGTCAGAAAAGAGCAGTGTGGTGTTTGACATGTGGTGTTTGTTTATATTTATATTTCTATATTTATCATTTGAAATACAGTAAACTGTATTTAAGGTGGAATACTGTTCCGTATTAGCGTCATTTCACAAACTAAGCAGAACGTTGTGGGACGTCTTCTCCCCCGTGGCCAAAAAGCCACTCTGAGTGAAAAGCATTGCATTCGCTCCATTGCATTTTTCTATGATGTCACATCAAGCTTTTATAGCCACGCTGCTGTTTTGAACTGAAATGCACCATTCTGTCTTTTCTGTTAAATCTTATATTCTTTTTGGTTCTAGCAGTTTGCTGGTTGGTACAAGACTTTCTGCAAAAACCAGTAACAGTTGAATGAAGTTAGACACTATTTCATATGTTGAACAGCAGAGAAGCACGAGTCTCTGCAGAAGCTGTGATACTGGGAGCAAATATCTACCACATCATGTGTCATTTTTGCAAAGTGTATTAAAATAATGAGGTTTTTCTGTTTGTGACTTGAAGGTGGTTGTGTGCAGTGGTCTGAGTGCACATGGTTGTGTTGGCTTATGTAGAAATAGATCATGCGGCTTTAAACTGAGGATGGAAAGGAATGCTGAAGATGTCTTTTTTTCTCAGCATTTAAAAACATTTACTTTGATCCTGTCTTTGTGCAGTAATCATTTAGGAATATTTGTGTTCAGTATATGAGTACCTCCTCAGAGGGCTCACACATGTTAAGTACAATTCTTTTCACTCAGAGAGTGGTCACCTAATGGTTAGAGTCCAAATCCTGCTCTTAGCCCCAATTACTGCCTGGGCACCTTGTACTGTATGAACTGTATATACTGTATATACTGTGTGTACTGTATGTACTGTATATACTGTATCTACTGTATGTACTCTGTGTACTCTATGTACTGTATATACTGTATATACTGTGTGTACTGCATGTATTGTATATACTGTGTGTACTGTATGTACTGTATATGCTGTATATACTGTGTGTACTGTATGTACTGTATACACTGAATGTACTGTGTGTACTGTATATACTGTGTGTACTGTATGTAATGTATATACTGTGTGTACTGTATGTACTGTATATACTGTGTGTACTGTATGTGCTGTATATACTGTATGTACTGTATATACTGTGTACTGTATGTACCGTATATACACTGTATGTACTGCATATACTGTGTGTACTGTATGTACAGTATATACTGTGTGTACTGTATATACAGTATATACTGTGTGTACTGTATGTACTGTATGTACTGTGTACTGTATATACAGCCCACTGCTCACACATGTGTGATGGGTTAATAGCAGAAAAGAAATTTTGTTGTATCGTGTACTGTGACAATGACAAATAAATGCTTTCTTTCTTTCTTTCTTTCTTTCTTTCTTTCTTTCTTTCTTTCTTTCTTTCTTTCTTTCTTTCTTTCTTTCTTTCTTTCTTTCTTTCTTTCTTTCTTTCTTTCTTTCTTTCTTTCTTTCTTTCTTTCTTTCTTTCTTTCTTTCTTTCTTTCTTTCTTTCTTTCTTTCTTTCTTTCTTTCTTTCTTTCTTTCTTTCTTTCTTTCTTTCTTTCTTTCTTTCTTTCTTTCTTTCTTTCTTTCTTTCTTTCTTTCTTTCTTTCTTTCTTTCTTTCTTTCTTTCTTTCTTTCTTTCTTTCTTTCTTTCTTTCTTTCTTTCTTTCTTTCTTTCTTTCTTTCTTTCTTTCTTTCTTTCTTTCTTTCTTTCTTTCTTTCTTTCTTTACTGTATATACTGTGTGTACTGTATGTACTGTATATACTGTATGTACTGTGTACTGTATGTACCGTATATACACTGTATGTACTGTATGTACCGTATATACTGTGTGTACTGTATGTACAGTATATACTGTGTGTACTGTATGTACTGTATGTACTGTATGTACTGTGTACTGTATATACAGCCCACTGCTCACACATGTGTGATGGGTTAATAGCAGAAAAGAAATTGTGTTGTATCGTGTACTGTGACAATGACAAATAAATGCTTTCTTTCTTTCTTTCTTTCTTTCTTTCTTTCTTTCTTTCTTTCTTTCTTTCTCGCGCTCCAGTATTAAGAAACAAGTGATTATTGACTGTATAATAATGGAACAGGTGATGAGGACAAGGGGAAACTAATTGGACGTTTGTCTGTCCTGATGCTCATACAGGTTGTGGCGTGTTACCGCCACTTGGCCTCGTGCGTTGGTGGCTGCACTGACGGCCTGCAGCTGCGGGATGAGCTGCGACAAACCAGAGAAAAGGCACAAACGTTGGCCGTGTCCATCTGTCAGTATCTGACCTCACATCTGAGAGACAAGAGCCTGCCTGAGGAGCAGCGTAAGGAGATGGAGCTCCTCTGGGTGGCCTTCTCATCCAGCCTGGAGCTTCTCCATGTTGACATGTGCAAGGTTTTCAACATGGCTGACATCTTCTCTCTGGCCAATGCTCCCACTCTGGTCCAAACTGGCCTTCAAGGTAAATGCCAGCCTGTACTCGCTCTGCTGTTTAGCATCATAGGAACCAGTGTACTCAGTCAGGCACTGTGAATTTATGATCGTAATTTATTATTAAATCCGGCAACTTTTGAAACCTGGTCACTGATCTCAATACAAAATGAAGAAACAGACTTCAAACCAAAAATTCTTATTATTACGCATAATGATAAGAATTTTTGGTTTGAAGTCTATTTCATCATTTTGCGATGTTTCTTGGAATCATATGATTTTTGTTCTGTCACTTTCTTCATGATATTTTTAAACTGATCATTTTTAACAAAACAAAACAAATCAGAAGCAGTGAATCTTGGTGCAGTGTAAGACGTGGCGTTTGATGCTGACGTTGCAGGAGGAGGCAGTGAGGTAGCAGCTCGGGCGCTCAGTCTGCCCGACCTCAGCCAGGCTCAGGCTACCACGGTGGCGTCTGGCCTGGAGATCCAGGAGTGCAGCACCATGGAACAGGAGATCAGCCACATTGACCACATGATCGAGGACATGGAGATGAAAGTCAACGTGCTGCGCTGGATGGTGGAGCCCCATGGGCCACAGTATGCAGAGCCACTCAGCAGCAGTGACAGCTCCTCCCTGGCTCTGCTCTCCGTGGATGAGGAGCGGCCTGAACGCCGGCCTCCCTGCCAGCGCAGTCAGCTCTTTTTGCTTTTGCTGCTGTTTGCTGTTGTTTTGTTGGCGACCACTTTATCTGTGTGCATTGTCTTCTTTTAATCAGCAGAACATGAAGACACTCAGCTTCCTTATGTCTCTCAAACCTCAGTAAGAAGCTCAGTGACGCTGTCTAAATGATCTCCGAGAGCACAGGGTATTTGTTGACCACAGTGACAGGACATTTGGCTGCCAGTTAGATGTAATGGAATAATGATGAATTGCTGTGGTTGGTTTTACTGTAATTTACCTGTAAGAATACAGTGTATGCTTCCCTAGTCGTTCCCACACAGTATCTTCTCCCTGTGATGCATGTAAAGTCAAATAGCTGAAATGTCACAAGGGCATTTGTAACATTGTCTTCCTTGTTGCCATTGAGAACGTGTAGGTGCTGGTGCTTTGTTGTTGACTTGCTGTAATAAGAGTATTATGATAGAATCTGTACGGTAGAGACCTGACACAACGTAGATTTCTGCTTTATAAACGTGTCACCTTTGATAAGACACTGTGTTGCTGTTGTTCTTGTTTATTCTTTGGCTCTAAATCAGTGAGCAGAGAATCAGTATCAATCTCATTAAACACAACAGTTTTTTCTTTTTTTACAGTCCTGTAAAACCTGATACCACATAAAACTGATTTAGTTTTCATTAGTATTTATTTATAAAACAAAATTCATTAAGTAAACAGCATAAAAACAAAAAAAATGATTACACAATTTCAGATAGTAATGTCAACACAACTGATCATGAATGAACAAAACTTCTCCAGACTGTGATTTAAGACTAGTTATTTGTATTTGTATGCAAATTCAATGTACAGTACAGGTACCCACATCGACAAGCAGCTTTTAAGTTGAAAATCATCACCGGATGTTGGGGGGTTGTTGTCCTGACTGTAAAAAGTTAGGACAGAAACATTGAGGACAGTTGTCAGACTGGGTTGCGTCAGTTCGCTTCCGGCGGCTGCAGCTCGTGACCATGGCGTTGAAGCGGTGTCCTTCACGGTTTAGGCTTTTAGTTTTTCACCGCCGGGAGAAGCAGCCTCCTGGTTTTAATCGGTCGTTATCTTTGCACACCGTGCCGCCCCTGACGGCCGTGAACACATCACGGTGTCACGTCGCTGATGGTCCGGGTTGCTGCGAGGAGCCGCGCGGAGGGAGACGAGTTCCTGGGCTGAAGGTGTCACACAACTCTGCTGGGACAATAAAGTGTGTGAGAGGTAACAAATATAACATCAACCAATAAACACCAACACAATACAACACACAATACAACACAAACACGATGTGTTACCATCACTGTGTCTCTGTTGGAGGTCAGAGAGGTTAAACCTACACAGCAACACAACACACTAAAGCTCTGTCCTGATTGTGATGCACACGAAACACTGTGAGAACAACGGACACACAAATGGCGTGTAGAGTAGAGTAATGTGTAATCTGTGGACTGGTACAGAGTAGATGTACATGACAGATGTTAATCCACACCCTGATGCTGTGTGTGTTCAGTAGACACCTTCACCCACAGCTTCAACACTATTTACACACTGTTTACACAACATGCTACAGCGCCTCACTTTCCCCCATCATGTCACTGTTACAGTGGCGTGTTTGTTTTGGTTGTGCGTGTGTGTGTTTTTGTTAAGTTCTTTGTTCACTGCCCATCAGATCACTTATTCTTCATGTTCTTGTTTACCTGGAACAGTGTGAACATATGCACCAGCCTTTTCCACTGAGTCCACTTTATTACTGTAGCTTTTCATATCTTTGACTGAACTCAGTGACGTGTACATACAGTACTCAGTGTACAGTACTGTTCACTGACATCTCCAGTCTGCTTCCATCTCTCATGTGTAAACATGTGACAAGATCATTACTGTAGGTGGCGCTATAAATCATCCCTTAGATACCAGTGATGTCAGCACAGGCCCATTTCCGAGCTCCCTGTTGTTTCCAAGATTCTTGAAAAAATTATTTCTTCACCAGCTTTTACAAATGACATGTGGAATGCAAAATAAAAGACTAAAACGACTGTCGTAATTGTTCTATGTTAACATTACCATCTAATCATGAACCTGTCTGTGTGGATCTCAGAGCTGAGCACCTCCATCAGAGCCCGTCAGTATGACCTGAAACCTGACCTGCCCAACCCTGAGGGCCGGAAGCTGTTTTTTGACACACATGCGGTGGTACGACTCCTTGAAGAAAATGGTTTGGCTTCTTCTGTTGCTTTCATTTGTTGCTCTGCATCAATAATTAACTCTCTGCTTATTGTTAATGTATAAATATATAATTATATATAAATATATATATTTTATTTTTCTGTGACCAGGTTTCACCACTCAGCAAGCTGAGGCGATGGTAAACGTACTAATGAGGATGACAAAATCCAACATGGATGTCATCTATAATGACATGGTAACAAAAATGCAGCAGGTTTGTATAGTGAATATTTTCTTGATGTTGTTTCTGTGACTCTGCTCTCATGGTTCAGTTATAATTGTAGCATGTGCTTGGTTAATAACACGATTTGAAACATGTTGTTTATAAAAAAAGAACTGAGATTTTAGTCAACTTTTATGATCTTCATTTACCAATATAAGAATTGTAAATACATACAATTCATCAGAGATTTCTTTTAACAGTATGCATTAATATAAAACACTCTTTATTTTTGGGTGTGTTGTGTGATTCTTGGCAGGAGATGATGCTGCAGCGTGTGATGTCTCAGATAGCTGCTGTAAAGAAGGACATGATAATCCTCGAGAAGAGCGAGTTCTCCACTTTACTGGCGGAGAATGACGTATGTGCTTTCTCAAACGCCAAACAGCATTTATGGTGTTGCAGCTCTGACGACCTCTTTGGTCACTGAATTTATTTTCATTAATTTTCAATTTTAAATTCTGCTAGAAACTCAAGGTCCAGTTATTGCACATCAAGGTCCAACTGGCTGTAAGTGACTCACCTGATTTATTCAAATCAGCTTATGTTTTATGATTTGAATTTCCCTTTTGGGGTCATATTAATAAAGTACCTCTGATTCGGATTCTGATGATACGATTATTTCCTGAGAAGCACCTCATCATGTGGATTTCCTTTTCTGTGTCTTCACCTGGCAGGATGTGATGAATAAAGTACGCTCAGACTCCATTTTGGACATAAATTTAGAGAAAATCCGTGCGCAGGAATTGGTAAGTGTTTCAGGAAATTAGAAATGAAAGATTTGTCCACATTTGTCCACAATCAGCTGCACAGCTGCATTCTATGATGATCAGTGTCAGTAGTTTGTGTAATATAGGAACAATGTTATCATTTTTCAGAAAGCAGAGCATGAGAAGAAGTTTCTGGAAACACGAACAGAAATTATGGAATTGGTCAGTATATATGCAGTGCATACACATGATTTCTATCTCATCGAACATTTGCAAATTGTTGTTGATGGTAATGTTCAGAATATACAGCTGTGGACAGAAGCCTATGACATATGCCTATGTACTGTATGTCAGAAGCACATGGTGAGTCTTTGGTTTCATTCCTTACAGACCGCAGAGCACGATCGTCACTTGACACAGACCAACATGAAGATAGACACTGAAGTGGCTGGTTTGAAAACAATGTTAGAGTCCCATAAACTGGATACAATAAAATTTCTTGCAGGTAGGACATGGTGCATGTATCAAGATGAGTCTGTTTCCATAGTGATACCGAACATCTTACTATGAATGTAAATATAAAGGCATGATGTGTCTTTCTTTTCTCTTTCAGGTTCAGTGTTCACGTGTCTCACTGTGATCCTGGGTTTCTACCGTGTTTGGATGTGAACTTTTATCAGTACATAAAAATATGAACAATCCTCTGAAGGTCTGGTATTCATGTCAAGAGAGCAGACTGTGCTCTACATACCTCACAATAATACATCACTTTACACAAATAGTTGCTATTTTAGCTGCAGTACTGATGATTGTATCATATAAAGATTTTTCTGAACACAGCAAAGTGATTAGAAATCTCATTGTCTGCCTGTAGTGATCAGGTAATGCTGTTAGAAGATAACTTCTTTGAATACCTTGTAAATATTTTATTTATGTATATAATAAGCCATAAAATAGACTGTTGGCCTGGAGCACAAAATGGATTTATGGCACTTATTTAACCACTCTATTATCACAGATATCTAGTATTTACTTGTATGTATCTCAGTCTTGTGGTCTTCGAAATGTTGGAAAGGGATTTTGATAATAAATATACACTGTGCAAATAAATCCTGCTGATAATTTTCATAGTTTTGTACAAATGTTAGACTTGGTATATTTAATTTGGTGTTTGTTTGTGGTTTAGTTGTGTTTTGGACGAAAGTATTCTTGCCTTTATTTTGTAAAACATGTGACCCGGTAGTGTTTCACTTCCGCTGTGGTGAACTGTTAGCACGTGCGTAGCCGTCAGAGCAGAGTTTAGCCTTCAACACACATCTGCACAGTGACTTTTGAAGAGACGCGTACAAATATAGATTCAAACTATGTCTATAGTGTTGTAGTTTTAGTATTACAGGGAGAGCCGTGGTGTCATGACAACATGCGGCTAAGCTAGCAGACCGACACAAGGTACGTGTCTTTTCTTTCAGAAACATGTTTGTACACGTTTGTTGACAATGTCGGTTTGATTGTGTACAGACGAAATCACAGCAGACCAGGTTTCTGTTAAACACAATATATCCGGGTTATCCTGAGACAAACGCATATTTGATGCACCTTTATGGCTAATGCTAAAGCTACACTTTGATTAACTCGGTTGCTTTGCTTCATCATCTGATCTGTTGATAACCACTGTGTTGTGTTGTGTTGTGTTGTGTTGTGTTGTGTTGTGTTGTGTTGTTACAGACGCTGTTGTGTTTTGCTGACGTGACGATGGCGGATACATTTAGCAGCAGCTCAGAAGGCGTCATCCAGCGTGTGGTAGACGTCACAGTGAACACACCGTCTCCTCCAGAGAGACTGGAAGAGCTGTACGCCATAAAGAAGACCTGTGACTTCATCAGTCAGCACCAGTTTCAGAAGGTGAGGAGGACATCTTTTTAACATTTGATCTACTCTTCACGTGTCACTGCATCAGGTCCAGAGGAACCACACAGATCAACATGTTTGATTAATTGTACCTGCACAGGTTTTCCTTCTTCACACTTAAACCATGGGTTGACGTGGGCACATGCTAATTCATTTATCACATGTGTGCGTGTTTGCAGGTTGCGCTGCAGTTTCCTGATGAGCTGCTGGTGGACTCAGTCGCTGTAGCAGCGGAGATCGAGAGACACAGTCACGCCAAGTCGTTTGTTTTAGGAGATACATCCTATGGCAGGTGACACATCTCATAACATCAACAGAGCGTTTTGTGAAGAACCAGTCTTTGCCACCTTACAATCCATTGTTATTTCAAATGTAAAAACATGTCAATGTTTCCTCCTCTTCCATACAACAGTGTCTGGCAAACAATGTACAGGCACATCACCATCATGTACACTACATTACCACACTGCTGGGGACCCGGGTCCTCACAGTGAAAGCACATACATTTGTTTTCAAGGCTTTAACCAGGCAGCTTCTACGCTGTTTGATAGTGGATTTTTAATAGCACCTCTCATGTGCAGCTGCTGTGTGGACGAGGTGGCTGCAGAACATGTGGGAGCTGAGTGTGTGGTGCATTATGGCAGAGCCTGCCTCAGCCCCTCTAAGAGGTTGCCCCTGATGTACGTGTTTGAGAAAAGGCCAGTGGACGTGGAGAAGTGTGCCACGGCCTTCAGAGAACTCCACCCTGACGTACACAGTCACATTATCCTCCTCTATGACGTCAACTATGCTCATGCTATGAGTAAGATACCCCACAGAAATGTCTGCTTGATAAAGGTATGTTAATTCTTTTTCACCACAGTAACTGGATGTAATATACATTTCCTTTCTTTCAGGTGAACTTATGACACTGCTGGCCCCAGAGTTTCCAAACCTGGTCGCCTCGGAGCTTGTTGTCGAGGGGGAGCAGTGTTACTGTTATGGCCATGTTCAGAGAAAACACAGTGACACTTGCCTGTCGGAACAAGACAATAGCCTGGTTATTTGTCAGTTTGGGAGGCAGTTCTCCTTGAAAAGCGGTTTAAGTATAACGGATTACAGTATGTTCTACATAGGCCAGGAAGGAGCAGCCCTAGGAAACTTCATGATTACATGGAATCGTTGCTCATTTCGTTCTTTTGACCCCGTAACGATGATGGGGAGGACAGAGTCGGTAAGCATTAACCGTGCTCTGATGAAGCGATATTATGCTATCGAAAGAGCCAAAGATGCTAATGTGGTCGGCATCCTGGTAGGTACGTTGGGGGTGGCCGACTACCTCACCATCATCCAGCAACTGAAGGAGACCATCAGCAGGGCTGGCAAGAAGAGCTACATGTTTGCCATGGGGAAACTGAACGTGCCCAAACTGGCAAACTTTCCCGAAATTGACATTTTTGTGTTAATTGCATGTCCTGAGAACTCACTGTTGGATTCGAGTGAGTTTTATAAGCCCGTCGTGACGCCGTTTGAGATGGAGGTGGCCTGCAACCACAACAGGGAGTGGTCGGGGGAATATGTCACCGACTTTCGCCATCTCCTTCCAGGTAGGTTTAAGATTGATTCATGTCGGACAGCTGTATCAGTGCTTTTCAACCTCGTGTTAATGGGCTGTATGAAAATTGTTTAGATGAAATAAGAAAATGTTTTGATGTGGTGGTGGTGAGATAACTACGTGTTTTGTTTTTGCTGACTGGTTTGAGTTGTGACGTTTTTGGGAAAACTGTGGAGCGTCACCCCAAATGTATTGTTCAGCCCCTCAGGTTATTGTGTGGGTAAAATAAGTGAAAGGATCAAGCAGTGTGAACTGATTGCTTTAGTGTGTACCATGGGAAATAAAATATACTAATGTGTGACAATATTATTTTGTCTGTAGCACAATAGTATATTTTTTCGCCATAAAGGGAAATTCTTAATTCTGATCAGTGTCGATATGGAATCTACACACACACAGACACACACAGACAAGAGAGATATAAGTAAACTATAAAGTGGGTTATGACTTCTATATTTTTGTGATTCTCTTGTGCTATCTGTGTATTTTATTTGAGGATATCAGAGAAGGGTGTTACTCAGTAGAGGGTCAACAAGTTCTTAATCTCTCAATCTCAACTTGCTTTAGGTGGACGGAGTCACGTGCCACCAGCTGATCAGCAGGAGGACGACAATGTGACTGACGTATCTTTAATCACTGGAACTGTGCGAAGCCGCTGTGTTTCAAACAGTGAACAAGCATCATCACACAGCTCCTCTGTTGTCCTCAGGAACCAGGTGCTGACTGTAGCCAACACAAACTCAGCTGGTATGGGACAACTGATTGATTGATTGATTGGTTGATTGCACTTCATACATCTCATACTGTCATTTCTATGAACCCACAGGTTTATTGCAGTGCACAGACTCAGTAACTGTTACACTTTGCACTTTCATTGTACAACTTGACACTTTTTGTTTTTGTTCCTTTCAGCATCTTTTCTGGCAGAGCGAAGCTGGCATGGCTTAGAGCAGAAGTTGGGAGAGACTCCTGTAGTGAAGGCAGTAGAGGGCAGGAGAGGCATAGCCATAGCTTATGAAGAGGAAGGCACGTCGTCATGATAATCTACCAGTAATCCACAAGGTCTGTGGCAGATTTAATCATCACTGGCTGCAGCTACAAGTGTGTCCATTGTTGTTTGTCATCATAAAGAGTTGTAATTAATTAATAAAATGTTACAAGAGATCACCAATTATTATTGTTGCATTACTGAGTCCAAACATATAACTTCTGATTTCGACCAATGGTTACCCTTGTCTAATGACATGACTGTTGTTGAAGGGGAAAGATTTAATGAGTGTGTACGGTTTCTGATTAGTCAGACATTTTGTTGATTGCACAGTAGCTGTGTAACAGTTGTAATCTGTTATCTGCATTGGCCACTGAACAGTGTAATGGTCCTTGGTCACTTTTATTCATCTTTAGATCAGTTACTTGACATTCACAGGAACTTCCTTCACAAACGATGCAGGGAATATACCAGTGTTCCCATTGCACTGTCCTTCCAACCAGTCCTGGTTCACTAAGGAAGAAGATATTGATTAGAATCTTGATCAGTTCTCTGGTGTGGATTTCTGGTGTGTTTATGATGATTATGGCCTCAAGAATTCAGTCTCACCTCTGGAGAGCAATGTGATGGTGTCCCCCTGGTGAAAAGAGAGATCCTCTGGAGTGGATGACTCATAGGAATGAAGTGCCACCAGTTGAATCTCATTGTCTTCTTTTCCATCAATTTCCTAAAAAAAAGCAAAACTAACAGTAAAAGAGTAGTAGTCTTTTGTGGTATCATTATAGCCCAAGCTGAAACAAGTGAACTTTGTACAATAAATTAATTCAATTATAAATATGGATATTTTCAGGTCATGTTTGTGAAGTTTACATTCAGCGTCCGTGGATATATTGTTAATGGCCGTAATAAAAAGCTACAGTAAAAAATGGAATAAGTGTAATAATAAAAACGTCTTACGTCCTTTGCCTTACACCACAGGGTGACGCGCCTGCTGTTGGCCTGACTCCACACACTTTCCATTTCTGTGTTGACACTGATCACACTTTGTTGGTCTGCCTGAGCAGTCAGACTAAATCAAACGAAAATACTGAATCTTGTACACAGCAGTAACACAACATACTTGTTAAACGGGAAGATATTTTTCTGTGTACTGTACCTCAAGGTGAGAGCAGAAGAGGGCAGATTTAGTTTCCTACTGATTTTGTCTATCAGTGTGGCATAGGCAGACCCAGGTGGTACAGAGACTGCAAAGCTGAATGTAAAATGGACTTTGATGATATATGTAGAATCAGCAGACGGAGCATCCTGTGGAAGAGACGAAAGGGCGACGTCTCAGGTTATTGCAGAAATCAAAGGAAAACCCACATTCATCACTGCCACACTCGTGTGGACATTTTGTTCTTCATGAGTAGGACTGGACAAATTCAGGATTTCAATTTGCACACCTTGTGTTTTACGTCTCCACTGCTGTTGTCACTCGGAGTTGGACCTTGAACACAGAAAACAGGGAAAAGCGAGTTTGTTTATCTATTGGCTCATGTAGAATTGGTTTATTATATCCCAGCATGTGTTTTAACAGACAGGCATAGTGTGGGTCAGTGGCATTTATCTGCACCTGTTCCTATAGTTTCTTAACTTTTGCTCAGCTATAGTCACAAAAAAACAACCCTTCTTTACCTTTTTTCCTCCCAGGTCTGGTTGGCGGTTCTCAACTGGGAGGTCTTGTTATTTCATGTCCCTGGTTGTCAAATAATAACATTCAAAATGAGGAATACAGAAATGAAGATCGATGTGTAGGTAGGATTGATTGTCATCACAAACCATTTAAGAAAAAAGAAAAAAAACAAGGTTTTTGAGCTGAGTGTTGGAAGATAAGGTTGAAAAATACAAACCTCAGTCTTTTTTGAACCCAGTGTCATCTCTAGACGTTCCAGGTAGTTGTACGGAACAAGTCCCCTCTACAGTTGACACAGAAATTAGGGATGTTGTTATGTAAACAATGGATTTAATATTTCATAAGAGGAAAATGTGCCAAATGAAAGTTTTATGTTCCACAGCAGCAGACGCGCTGCAAATGTACAGGTTCTTGATGTAGTTGTCTCACTCTTTCATTGAAGACCACAGAGGCCCAGTTGTCAGCACCTTTTTGCAGCACAAACACAATGTTGCCCGGCACGACGGCCAACTCATCACTGGTCTCAGGGACAAACTCAAACAGCACGGTGTGTGGTTCTCCTTCCAAAGCCCTGGGGACACAAGCGACATCACAAGTGAAAAGGTCCACACAGCCAACAACCTTTATTATGAGCACTCTTAGTTTCCCTTTTCCATTTAGTAAATCTTTTTGTACATTTGCTTGAGCTTTTTTTAAATGGATTTTGTAGTAGGAGCTACCTTTCCATTTTGCACATCCTCTGGGCAGGGAATTGTAACAAGCCTAAATCAGAACTGAACAAGTCTTATTTTTCATAACTAGCAGCTATTTGTTGCTTAGTTTGATGATTAGTTTGTGATGACAGTGAGATGTAACGGTCCTACCTGAGAACCTCAGGTTCCTTTGGACAAGTTGGACCATCTTCAACCTGTCAGATGTAAACAACAAACACAAGCATCCAGTTAAAGACGTGGTAAACAGCAAACCCTTAACTAGTTTCTTCTTGTATTCTTTTCTGTGTTTCATTAAACCCAGGTCACCTGAGGCTGTAATGGGGCAAAGCCGGAGAACTCATCCTGAGGAACTACAGAGGCAACCACCTGAGGACAATGGAAAATAAACTGGGTATCGATATTGATATTTTTACACTGGACTGGATTTACAGTATAATGGGATTAATGGTGTGTCACCTTCGCTTTGCCCAGATAGTCCTTCTTCTCTAGTTCAGCAACATAGTGCTTATTGGGCTTAAACAGCACCTTTGATGGGAACTCCACCAGTCGGAAAAGTTTCTGTTTCTGTCCATGAAATTGCACGAAAGACAAAAATTTAATTTGAGAGTTCAGCAGCCGAATATGACTGTTAGCTGTACAGCAGTAGCATCTTTGATTCAGGCTATTATGAGCCTTTATGCACCAATAAATTAAAATGTATATAAATACATAACAGTCACAATTTGTTGTTCTGATTCTAATCACAACTCAATCTGAATTATATTTGGGATTTAGAGGAGCACAATGTTCACAGTATTATTGAAAATGTGCAATTTTACATGATCATGTAGTTACACTATTTTGTAAAGAAAACAAACGAAAGGAGCATAAACAATAAATGACAGGTGCATTAAAGTTCTCATTCGCCGAATTCACAACACATGAATCATAGATAGTTACTCTCATGTCAACAGACAACCGGCTGCTAATGCGGAAGAGTCCGATTTTATTGTCAACACACTCTTTGTTTCCTGTTGCAGCGTGGTCGTTTGCGGTAACTTTACATAGTTTTCTGCCCTCCTGTGGTCAAACGTGGTAACTACACTTTGGGGGTCTGGTTTCTTTCCATGTTTTAATAAAGCGATTTTGTGTCTTCTCAGTGATAATGCTCGAAATAATTTTATTGTCAAAATAATGATAAAGAAAACAGGGAAACAATATAATTTACAATGTAGTTTAGACTAAATGGCGACGAAAAAATGTTCAATCAGAGAAAGAAACAAGACCCCCCCAACGTATAGTTACCACTTTAGACCACAGGGGGGCAGCAAACTAAGTCCAGGGCAGACGTCCTATGACTGACCAGCGTAGACTGCAGGGCTTTGTCAATGGCGTTGAGCTTGGCCTCTGTCTTGTAGTCGAGAGCCTTGACGAGGTTTTGCTGGGCTTTCTCCCAGTTGCCCAGCTGAGCCTCAGCCAGAGCCATGTTGTGAAGAACCTGTTTGACAGCAGTGTGCAGAACACATAGTGTCAGGCAGTCTAATAACTTATACATGACAATAAGGGGGATTAAAAACAACACATAGAATACTTAGGGGCTTTTAAATACTTACATCACATGCATATAATTTGTATCTGAGTCCAAGTGCTTTGTAATCTATCAGCTGGTTTCCTCGCAGTGCTTTGAAGGCCTGCTGAAAATCACCTAAACTCTCCTCATACCTGAGAGCAGGGGGAATCCAGTTACTTGTGCATATAGCGACACAACAGTAAAGTCAATGTGGACATGTTCTTGAGATGAGCGGTGGTCCCTGCCTTTTCTTTCTGTAAAAGGTGATTCCTCTTTGAAAGAAGGCAACGGCCAAATGCTCGTCCTTGCGTATGCTGCAATCAAATGCCTGCGACCAATGAGAAAAGAGCACAACTTCCTCATGAAGAAAGAGCCAATACCACTTCTTCTTTCTCAGTGACTTGCACTATCTATATTCTAAAATACATCTAAACCCCTTTAACTACATGCAAACTCATGTTTTATTTTAATGTTGAAAAATATGGAATGGTTTAACCTGCATTTTATCAGCAGAGGCCAGGTTTACCTTTTCAGCAGCATCCAGGTCCTGGTTCACCAGATGGAGACAACCTATGTCAAAAGAGATTTTGGAGTTTGGTTCTTGGATTGACAGAAAGATCTGGAATGCTCCCGACAGATCCTGTCTGTCAACACAAGTGACGGCCTCGTCCCACTGTCTCAGAGTGTCCACAAAAGACATGGTCGCCGCTTCAGCGTACACCGAGTTACACAGCAGACTGAGGAAGCGCTGAGAATTGTACCAGCGAGATCAGGAAGTGTGATGATGAGTGTCTATTGGTGCAGTTCCATCCACACCACACTTCATGGCTTCCCCCCTCCCTCTGAGTTTGTTGTCAGTTGTGTAGTGATTCACTGTGTATCTGTATTATCTCTCTGCTGGTTAGAGGAATGACAAAGTGAAGATATACATAGTATGATAAGGACTGAAGTCTACAGAGATAAGGATGAAGATGATGCTTTTTTTAAACAAACCTTAACAATAGAGCAGCAGGTGGTATTTTATTTTGAAAGAGCCTGACCCTAGTCTACTTTTTCCCATGCTTATGCAGACTTCAGCATCAGTGAATAGGAACTTGTGGTCCCCAATTCACATAAATCATAAACAAACCAAGAACTATACGTTTTTGCCAAGTTAAGACCTGTTATTCCTCGTCTCAGTCAAAGTAAATACAACTTTTATTTTAAAAGAACGAATTGCGTGTTTCCGTTGTTTGTGTGCTTGCTTATTGCTTAACTTGACTTGATGCAATCGTCGCTTGCTAAACAAACATGTCTCTGTTACACCACCAGGCAACAAATTTTAACTATAAGTAGGCAAATGAAAATGCGACGGTTACCAAGAAATGTGCCAAATGTAAAGCTATCGATGGAGAGCCGGTGTTTTGTGGGACTGGTTAGCTTTGTATAGCCTTTTTGACCGTGTTCACACACAGCTAGCCTAGCTCTCCAGTTCGCTAATGTAAGCTAACAAAATGGACCTTGGAACAATGTTGTACAATAATTTAAAAGATATTACATGGAGTACGACGTCCTTGCCATTAGATCAAGTTGTCGGTGCTTACAGGCTGCCTCAAATTGTCAAACTGGATCACGGTTAGTAACTTTCTGACAAGTTTTTAAGCTGTATGCCCAGGGGTAGCTAGCAGCGAGTTAGCCGCAAGGGTAAACTCAGGCATTTTTTAAGACAATAGTTTTCTTAACTCTTCCATTACAGTAATCTAGTTTACGGATAGTTCTTGGTGTCAGCGTTATATATAGATGGCTTGTCACGTTTTGGTCTCTCTCTGTAATCGTGTTGTTAGAAACGACATGTCAGTGAAAGTTATTAAGGCACTAGCTGTTAAAGACATAATAAAAAGGGCATCAGATGACTGTGTTATTGACCCAGCACACTGATTAAGATGAGACAGTCCTTTACTTGCTTACTTAACTGTCATCAACGTATGTTTGCAGCGCAATTCTAATATGTTTACGAGCAGTGTTGTTGCAGATTGACAAACTTTAGACGTCTGTAAGGCGGGATCAGTGCACTTGCTTTTAACAGTACATGTTTTTTTTAAGATGAATTGTTTTTAACAACTATTTTATACTGTGTGGTATTGTGTGCCTTGTTTTATGTGTGTTTTATGCGATCTGTTTTTGATTATCTGTCATGCATATATTCACTTTGTGATCGTTCTTAAGTTGCCTCTTACCCAGGTCGTCATTGCAAATGAGAATTGGTTCTCAAGTGGATAAATAAATAAAATAAATTAAAAATGTTCATGTTGAGAAAAGTAATGAAGCCACTATTAAAGCAGCAGAAATTGCTGCTGAATTGAATTGTGGCCACTGCTAAGCCTCCTTTGCAGAGTTGTTGTGATGTATAGTGCTTTTAAGTGTAGTGCTTGTACTCTAGACAGATATGGATTAGGGCACTGGCTCTTGTCAGTAAAGGAGAGTGATTTGAGTGCGGTGTAATCCAGTGCCTTTGTCTGAGTGCAGTTATTCTGTGAGATGAAGTGATATACAAAAGAAACAATGGTGTTGTGTTGTCAAAAATGTTATTTGTTCGGGGAGATTATCATGATCATGGTTCATTTTAGATGTGACCAGTACCACCCCCAAGCTCAGTACCGATTCTATACGATATACGAGTTCTAATAGGACATTCTTAATGATGTTTGAGCTGTCTTTTAAGCTAAGTGGTTAAAAAGTTATTGATGGATATGACTTTAATGATTTAAAGTGTGTGTGCAGACCTGTTTTCCTCATCATCTTTTGATTGTGTATTTACAATTTCCAAGTTCCGTTCTGGTTTGTAAATAACGTAGCTGTTTACATCCCTGTAGGTCAGTTGGTTGAAGGGCTGAGAGACAATGACTACCTCTTGATTCATTCCTGCCGTCAGTGGACAACCATTACTGCTCACAGTCTCGAAGAGGGACACTACGTGATTGGGCCCAAAATAGAGATCCCAGTACACTATGAAGGTGAGATACACATATAGTCAATGATGCTTTAGTGCTTGCTTGACCTTGGTAGTTTCAATGATATTCCTATCCTCTTCAAGGTCAGTTTAAGCTACTGGAGCAGGACAGAGATGTCAAAGAGCCGGTGCAGTACTTCAACAGTGTTGAAGAGGTGGCCAAAGCATTCCCTGAAAGAGTATATGTCATGGAGGAAATCACTTTTAATGTTAAGGTACATTTTATCTGTTAAAGGGTTTCATTGTGATTTATTTTGGATTGTGTTCTATTGCTCCATAATATTAATTTTATTAATATAGTATTAATATATAACATAGAATATTGCTTTACACTAAATATTGTTGCCTATTTGATAACTGACTTTGATAATCCCAAATCTAATTCCAAGGCTAAGAAATAAAACGCTGTTGCTGTATGAGCCCTTTGGTTTATACTTCTCCATGGTATCTTTGAACAGATGGCGTCAGGCGAATGCAATGAAGATACAGAAGTTTACAACATTACACTAAGCACCGGTGATGAGCTGACATTAATGGGCCAAGCTGAGATTCTCTATGCTAAGACCTCCAAAGAAAAATCAAGATTCAACACTATTTTTAAAAAGATTGGCAAGCTGAACTCCATCAGTAAGATTGGTCGGGGCAAGATGCCTTGCTTAATCTGCATGAACCATCGCACTAATGAGAGCATCAGCCTGCCTTTTCAGTGTAAAGGCAGATTCAGCACTTGTAGTCCTCTGGAGCTTCAGATGCAGGACGGCGAACACACCATCAGGAACATTGTTGAGAAAACTCGCCTCCCAGTCAATGTCGTTGTCCCAAGCAGTCCGCCCCGGAACCAGCATGACCTCCACCTCATTCGTGAGGGCCATCGCTACAAGTTGGTCAACATTCAGACAAAGACGGTGGTCATGTGCTGCATTCTGCGAAGCAACAAAATCATCCCCATCCATTTTCCCTTTCACATGGCCATGCCAAGGTTTATTGTTCCAGAGGAACTGCTGCAAGGAGAGCTATGGCTTGACACTATGGTTCATCGTTGGTTTTCCTTCTGTCAGGAGCAGTTTGACATTGATGACTATTCTCGTGCTGTACGGGATGTGCGGACAGACTGGAATGACGATGGCAAGAGCCCAAAGAAAGGCAGTGGGAATGGTAGTGGCAGTGGAAGCAGCGGAGGCAGCAGCAGCTCCAACGGATGTCCCAGCCACATGCAGATTCCTAGCTCTTTAACTTATGCCCGAGATGAACTCACGCAGTCCTTCCACCGACTTTCTGTGTGCGTGTACGGTAGCAACCTGCATGGAAACAGTGAGGTCAACTTGCAGGGCTGCATGACACACTGCGGGGACTGGGCTCTTCTGCCCTCTGATAGCATCCCTTTAGACGCAGGAGAAAATGAGCATTTTGTGCCTGAGCTGCTAGACAGCACAAGCCAACAGCCATCCTTTCACAAGTCAGATGTTCCATACGAGGAGCTGTGGTTGGATCACTTGCGAGGTCAGATCCCCAAACCCTCTTTAAGTGAAGGAATCCGAGGGATCAACAATGGCTGTGGCACAACAGCAGCCTTGTCATACCCAGTCACTTGTCCTCTTGGGGCAATTACCAGCTCAGAAGTCTCTCTTACTCCACCACCGGTCCCACCCAAGTCTGAAGCTGTGAGTATGCTTCAAGAAGTAATCCCGCGTGCTTTGATGGTACCTGTGGTTACAGCAGACACACCTATTAACATCTGATGTACCAATTTACACTGTTTTACTAAAGAGTCCCCCCCTCCACGTTCTAGTAATTGAACGTTCTTTATATACTATCTAAATAGAGAAACTAAAAACGTATGATTAAAGCTGTGTCTAACTTGCACAGAAATACATGATTGTGTTAGTTTTGCTGTCCATTTCACTGTCAGGTCATTTGCTTCACAGGTGAAGGAAGAATGTCGACTTTTGAATGCTCCACCAATCCCTCCGCGAAGTTTAAAACAGATGCCATCTGTGCCCATCCTGTCAAAGCCACGGCAGCAGGAGACACGGTCTCCAAGTCCAACGCTCTCGTATTATTCTTCTGGTCTCCACAACATGTGAGAGTGAATGCACTTCATAGCATATTTGTGACAACTTTTATACCAAATTACTGTAACAACGAGGAAATCAGGAGACGGCATTATATTGAATTTGATTAAAGTTGCATAAAGATGCAGATGCAGTATTATTCTTGATGATGATTCATGCTGACATTTCACAGTCATAGATTGAAATGTTTCCTGTGTTGTTAGCTCTGTCTCCTAAACATTATCATGATACATTTAGTTCAGATTAAAAAGTAATGTGTGGCCTTAGTCCACATTCTTTTCTACAGGAGGTTTTTTGTTCTAACTCTAAATATTATGCTGTTCCACCAGAAGTGGAGCTTGTGAACAAGAAGCAGCCGACCAACAAGAGCAAAGCCATGTGTGCTACCCCTGCAACTGGGGTAAATCCAACAGCACGGAGCCAAATGATACTTTGGCCGGTGTTAGCATGCCATCAGATGGTATGACCTCCAGGTTGTCTTGGCCAAATACCTTCAGTGGAGGAGAATCACACTGCATGGAGGAATTTTTACCAGTCAGCTGTCGGAGTTACTACAGTTATCCCAGAAAGAGATCTCCTAGCAACCCAAAAACCTGTACGTCCAGCCTTGTTGACTTTGATGGCAGAGAGCATGCACAAAGCAGTAAGGACTTCAGGTTGCAGAACGCATCTCTAAATCAGGTCTGCACAAAATCCTCAAGTTACAATTCTGAAGTGTACAGAGACAAGCCAATAGAAGAGTCTAACACTAAACAGAGCCTCTCCTGTCCCATCTTACCCCCAAGAACACCCAAATCAAATGCCATAAAGACGTGCACAGACTCAGTGGCAGCATCAGGCTGCGACGGTAAACAGGAAGCTTCGGATTGCTCACTTTCTCAACATGAGCAGATCACCAAAGAGATTTATACCATCTGTAACTCAGTAAGTCCCAACTGTCCCTCCACTGAACAGTGGCAGCCTCCCTCCAGCCTGGCTGGCCTCTCCATTGAAGAGGTGTCCAGATCTCTGAGATTTATTGGCCTGCCAGATGACATTGTTTCTCTTTTTGTGTCAGAGAAGATAGATGGGAATTTACTGCTGCAGCTCACGGAGGAGATTTTGTCTGAGGACTTTAAGCTAAGCAAACTGCAAGTGAAGAAACTCATGCAGTTCATAAATGGATGGAGACCCAAGATATAACAGTATGACACTAATATGACACAAAGCCTGCTGTAAAGCGGAGATCGTCATGCCTTCAGTATACATGCTATGCACACCAAGCCGCAGAGAATTTCTTTTGTACAATATGGATTTATTTCCTTGTTACTATTATGCATGGGAGATAGTTGAAATCATCCCAGCACACATTAGTCCGTGACTGCTATTTACTAACTGTTCAAAAAAATCATGTGGCACTTTCATGAAGACATTTTCATGTTTTTCAACCACAGCTTACTAGCATTTGTCATTACCCAAACTCTGAATTTGAAAGGAAAACTCTGAAATAAGGAAGAAAGAAAACATGATAATGAAGACTCTGTTTGATGACACATTGTGTGATTCTGCTCTTAAAGGAAAAATAAGAAAGAATTTCTGCTTTGGCGAAGATTTTTAAAAGAGCACAAACCAGAGAATGAAAGTACATGTTGTGTTTTTTAGAGAAATATGACAATAACAATCCTACATCTTTGCATCATTTAATTATATAACGTTGCACTTGAAATATGATGTAAGATGTGAAGTTTTTTCATATGGGATTCATTCCCACCTGGTTATAAGTTTTTCACAAGGTGAAAGTTACTGAAAGTGCATTTCCAAACATCACAAATGAAAACAGTCGAATTTTGTGACTGTCGAGTGAAGTCAACTGCTAACACGTGTTAAAGTACTCTTGTGCTCTTTTAAAAATGTATCCATTTAAGCCGGTCTTATTCAGAGCATCGTCTGCATCACTAAACTTTTATTTTCCTTTCCAAATGGCAAAGAATAATCAAGTCTTTAAAATATAATTGTGACGGCAGGCAGCGACCAGAACTGATTTTCCCCTCTAAATAAATTGCATTTATTCCCAAAGTTAAATCAGCAAAGCTAATAATCAGGTGAACGTCACATGAAACAAAACAAATCTGGTTCTAATGGAGTAAATGGAGTAGCAGCTGTCTTTACATCAGTTTGATGTCACTTTACTGTGGAAGATTAGTTCCATGCTTTTAAACCAGATAACCAGGCTTTGTTAGTGGAAAGAAATACTATCCACTCCAGGGAAAGGTTAGTTAAGAATTAGATTGTCATTGTCTCTCAAGAAATCTGTCAACTCTTTTCCTGTAAGGTATTTTTTTTAATTGCATTTTTATTTATTGCATTTTTTATTAGGTTAATTTAGAAACACAACTTGCTTTAACTCTAAAAATGTCTTCACTAACCTGAGGTTATTTATAATTGAAAATGAATGGTTGACAGTAAAACAGACTTTCTACAGCAAATACAAATCATGCATCATGCACTTTGGTAGAGTTCAGTCAAATGATTGCAGTTAAAGTAATTACATATAAACCTATAAAAGAGTGTCTATGTAGAGAGAGCGAATGCACTACATACTTTTTTAAAAAATGAAATGGTACGACACCCCGTTGTATGTATTACAAGTGTCCTAATGCAAGAAACAAGTTCAAGCTTTTCTGCGCCTTAACCCACAGACCTTAACATTTATGATAGTTCACTTTTCACTTTTCATTTTGCAGTCTTTTGTCATGAGAATACGCTGTACCATGTCAATGTCCTACTATGAAGATGATCTGCGATAAGGAAATATTGGGTTATATTTGATACATTTTGTTTATAGCTTTGATTCAGAGGCGAATATATGCAGTTGTTTACGTTAAGACAAAATATGCAGAAAGGTTATTCTTCTCTTCTAGGGCTTATTTTATGAAGGTCTCTGCAACCGCAACAGCATCTATACAACCTGGGTCTGACAGCTGTTGTTTTTTTCCCCTGTCACTTTTTGCAGTGGGGTGTTACATCTTTTACTTGATATTTTCTTTTTGTATGTAAATGCAAATTAATGTAATTTCTTTTGTAAAAAAGTTGATTACTAATGTTGAAATTATTTTTATGGAAGAAAAGCATATGTTCAAATTTCTGTTTTTCATTCAGAACTTGGGTTGGGTTTTTTAAAAGCACGCATTAAAAATAACACGGCCATGAAGAAAAAAAAAAACTCAGCCTCAGTCACACTACATGGACAGTGACCAAAAAGTAATGTTAATAAGCCACGTGTCTACGTTATTTTCCAGCTTTAGTGTTAGTCACAGGTTTGATATTTTGTGGTAATAGTGTCAGTCACTTGTGTAGTGGTTAATGTCCTATGCAAGAGCCATGGCACTCAAAAGAGCCATGGGAAGGAACAACAAGAAGTGGAGTATTTTTTGTGTTGAAATAGCCACAGTGTTCATTTTAGGAGAAACTCATGCGTAACAAATGACTCGAAGGTGCACGATATATATATATTGTTTACGTTAGTATCGTCAACAGTAAATGAGAGAAGCTCTTGCTTGTACAGGGTTTCCCCTTGAAAACGTCACAGCAACGCAGGAAAACCGTTGATTCTCCCCCGGAAGACAGTGTTGAAAAATAACCCTGTAAATGGTGACTTCTGGTGAATTTTGTGGAATGACATGGACAACTTGAGACTTAACAATATATGCATGGCCAGCCCTCGGACTTTGGTGGCCCTAGGCAAAAGTTTGGTGATCCTGTGGCCCCCCCGGTTGTGGCCCTAGGCAGCTGCACTGTGCTGCAAATATAGATGCGGTGGGGTGGGGTTGGGGGGGGCAAATCAATACCAACACAAAATTAACCTGTCAATCATTTTCAGTCTCTCTTTACTTTACTCTCTTTTCAAGTCGGTTGTCGGTTTCCAGAGGACAAATACAATTTCCAAGCTAAATCTCCTGGTTTGGGACTGTACGGGTTGTAGGATTGAGTCCCACATCCACTACAGATCCATAGTTCCATAAACACACTCTGTAAAACATTAATAGTGATGAAGTCCATTGAAGTTGAATAAGACACTTAGGGAAAATACATTTTTAAATGTCATTATTTCAACACGTGCCAGAGCAGTAAAAGGTGATTTGGCCGACTGTAAAGCGGCTGGCAGAGGGTTGAGTCGCGTGGCACGACGAGGCCCCCGACAGTCACGTTGCCAGCGATGTTCCTTGGCGGAACAGTCTGGCCTCCGATCCCGGAGACTGAGGGTCCATGGTCAGGTGTCGTTGCCCGTCTGCCAATGGTTCCACCCACCCTCCCAAGCCATTTGAAGGTAGAGAAACCTATCTTCAAATGGCACAGATCCACTGCACTACAGACAGACCAGGCAATTATGACCATTTCCCTCTATGTTTTGTTTCTGTATGTTGAAGAAATGAAGACACCTATTCTAGTTTTATTCAACCAGTAATCAGAATAAATTGTATGATTGTCTACAGTTTTTTTTGTCAATGAAAGTCACTCTTTCTCTAAATGCACATTCTGCATATATGCGATAGATGCATATAGATGCATGTAGTGTCTCTACATAGGAGTCGAACAGGGACTCTCTTGACTACTTACGTTTAAAGAAAATAATCAAGAGGTGTTATTCTAAAACATTGTGTCCATCCATAGATGTCCTGGTAAGCAAGAAGAGTTTCAACAGAATTTTGTTGAAAAAAAAAGACAAATACTATCATGTGGTTGCAGCAGTGGATGATGTGTGATGGCTTTCCTGAGGGACCCACTGGGAACCGACAAGTACGACACGCTCAAGTCAGAGCTCCTGCAGTTGTTCCAGCTGTCTAACACAGAGTGGGCGGAGCCACTGTCTCTAACTGAGCTGATGGAGAACATGTTACCACTGCTCGGCTCAGGCGACACTTCTTTCCTGTTTGTCCAGCTGTTTCTGCGTCAGCTCCCGCCAGCAGTATTCACAGCTCTGGCCTGCTCCGTACTGGTGCACACCAAGGATTACCGCGGGATAGTGGAAGAAGTGGATCAGATATTATTCGCGTCTTGCCAATACAGTGTGCAAGCCCTGCTCCCCAGCCCACCACCACCCTTGCTAAATGTCACTTTGGTCAGCCAGTCATTGATTCTTTGGGCCATCATGTTTCTCCACAGGGGGTGGTTCCATTGCCTTCTACGGTGGAGGCAATTGCTGTTTTTCCACGCCCCCGCACTGTCAAGCCCCTACAGGAGTTCCTTGGTATAGTCAACTTTTACAGTCAATTCATCGCACGGGCTGCTCACTTGATGGGGATTGGTGATTGGCCCATCCATCCCCTGGTGCCCCCATAGGCCTCACGACTGATGCCGCTGATTATGCAGTGGGTGGCAGCCGCTTGCTTTTTTCAGCAAGAACCTTTGTGCTAGTGAGAGGAAGTACAGCATGTTTGATAGAGAACTCCTGGGCCTTCCGGTTCCTTCTGGAGAGCTGCCAGTTCACCGCCTTTGTGGACCACAAACCTCTTACTTTTGCCATGTCCAAAACTACAGAGCCACGGTCAGCATGGCAGCAACAACATCTATCTGCCATTTCTGAGTTCACAACAGACATTTAGCATGTGGCTGGCTCCCGAGCACGTATTAGTTCAGTGCATTTGGCCATTGACTATTCTGACATGGATGCTGATCAACTTATGGACTCAGACCTCCTGGCCAAGACCGGGTTGCAGTTGGAGGAATTGGCCTTTAATGATGGAGGTGCTACACTCCTCTGTGACATCTCAACAGGCTTATGGTTTACATTGGTTGGCGCCGCCGTGTTTTCAGTATTGTTCATGCCCTTTCGCACCCAAGTGTGAAGGCCTTGGTGAAGCTGGTGGGGTCCAAGTTTGTCTGGCCAGGCCTCAGAAAGGATGTGAAGGGGTGGGCTGCCAAGTCAGACCTCCCAAGCGGGACTGTTGATGTTTGTTCTGCACTTGGTTCTGGTTGTTGGCACAGTTTGGGATGACCTGTGTAGCAGACACTAATTGTTCTCACTCTAGAACAGACAAGTGAAGAGGGTGGAGTTACGTGACTGCACAAGGGGTGTCATGTTTATAATGTGGCCTGATTGGCCCCCTGTTTTTCTTTTCTCTGTTTGAAAACGCAGAAGTAAAAAACAGCGATTCGCAACTCACGTCTCTGCGCCTCATTTTTCTTTCTTTTTTTGATTTGACATTGATTTATTGATCAGAACGATTGTTTAAATTAGTCGCATATTGCAAAATAATGGGATTATCTACATATTAGAAAGATGATCAGTATTGTCTTGAAACACTCTTTGACACAGTCTTTGACAAGGTCTTTGTGTCCTTCGTAGGTGTCATGTCACGTAAAGTTTTTTAATTCTGTTGAGCACTTTCATGTCAAGATAAATCACTCATGTCTTGTCGTTCACTTCCTGTTTTATTTTGTACTTACCTCTTCCCTGTCGTTTCTGGCTTGACTTCCTCGTCGGTCCCTGATTCGTTTCACCTGTGTTCCCTCATGTGTATAAATAGTCTTTGTCTCCCTTTGTCTTGTGTCAGTTTGTCTTGTGTCACTGGTCATGTATCACTGTTCTGTCAAGATCTAGGAAAAACCTGGTTTTGTGTACTGAAGTTGATTGTATCGAGTTTACATTATTGATCCTCCTTAGTGAGCACCTTTTGTTGTATTTTTGTGTCCTCCATTGAGAGTGTTTGTTATTTGTTCGGCCTTTTCTTCAAGTAAAACATTTTCGTAAAACATTACTGCCACCAGTAGGTAGCTGAGAGCTGCAACAATTAGAAGATGAATTGGTCAGCTGACAGATTATTTATTTATTTATGTTAAACTGACATTTGAACATCTTCAATCTGGTGCTCTCTCGCTTTATCTGATCTGAGTTTTGCTTTTGAATCTAAATTCCTGAGTCAATTCCTGACTCAGCAAACTCAGAAGTGGTGAAGGCAGCCTTGCAAGCCCAGAGTGCTCATCTGCATGAGCACGAGGAACAGCTTTTCGCCGTTACCCCTAGAGATTCCCACTGATCTGTACACAATAATTTCAATGTCCACTCGCACTGACAACCGTCTTCAAGAGAGACGCAGAGAAAGACTGCGCACTTTGGCTCATTTTCCCAGGACTGTCTGGACATCAGAGCCCCCGCTTCAACCCTAAGTTTAGTGCCATTGCGTCCCCTTTGCATGCTCTCACCTTCTCCAATTTTCAGTTTGTGTGGAATCCTCAGGCAGAGTGAGCATAGTAGTTGAGTTGTAGGTGGCTCAGGTAGCACAGCTACTTTTGTTAACAAACTTTGTAAGAGCGGCTCTGGTTGGCTGTTGTTTGGCGGAGAGGGGGCAGCTACTCTAATATTCCGTTTGTTTGGAGTGCCTACGTTTGCTGTGTCCTTTTGATCTGTTTTACGCACACGTGTCTTTGACGCCAGTGGTTTTGTCTTTATAAGCCTTTGTGTTATTTATGGTCAGATTGTTTGTCGATTGCTTTTACCATGGGATTTCTTCTTGAAGAGTTTGTGGCGCAGCCCACACTTGCAAAATTCCATCGGTGCACTAAGGAGCAATTAATTATTATTGCCGATCATTTTGGCATCACCGTTTCCAAACAAAGTAAGAAACAGGTGATTAAAGCAGAATTGTGGTCCGCACTATCAGACAAAGGCGTTCTGCCTGTTCCTGGTACGCCTATTTTGAGTTCTGCTGGGAAGCAAGGACCAGAAGATTTACTCCGGCTTAAAGAATTGGAGATAGAAATGCAGCGTTTGGAAATTAAAGAGAAAGAACTCCATAATGAGTTAGAGATGCGGAAAATGGTGGAGGAAACAAAAAGTCTCATTTGTTTAAAAGATTCCAACAGATTTGTTCAGCGAATGCGAGGGGGGGGGGGGTCAGCGGCAGCCGGTAAGGAGATGCACACGGACACAGATGCGTTCGGGATTGTGGCAATACCGTAGGTTTATTCACAACACAGGGTCTACATGGTTGATATCAGAAATCTAAAGGAAATGCTCATTACACTCGCGATATCAACCCCTACAGTGACAAAAGGCAATTCACCATAATAAACTCTTATTGTAGGGTGGTGTTATAGCGACATCTGGTGGCACAACTTAGTATCTACCTTACATATGAATGTATGTTCCGACTTACGTCGAAATTCGGTTACGACACATTTTCAGGAACGGATCTCCGTCGTAACTCGAGGACCCCCTGTACTGATAGGGACTCAAACTCTGGTAATAGAGATAGCAAGGTGGCCAAGGATAGGATACTTTGTTTCTATTGTAAAAAATGCGGTCATATGATAAATAACTGTCATGTCCTGAATAAGAAAAATAAATCTGCTATAACAGTGAACTTGTTAAAAACGGAATCTCTACCCAGCTGTCAGCCATCGATGTCGACCCTGCCCACTTCAGCTGAACAAAATCTGGATGTATATGCACCCTTTCTCATGAAGGGTTTCGTTTCTCTGACTGAGGGAGGTCTGACGCTGATCCCTGTGGTCATCTTAAAGGATAGCGTGGCCTCACAGTCAGTGATTTAAGAATGGGTGCTGCCGTTGTCGAACAAATCCTCTATACATTCTGATGCATTAGTCCAGGGCTTTGGCGTGCACTTTGAGTCCTGCAGAGCTGGTTTTTGCACACACTCTGCGTGGCCCTCTTAAACTATTACAGGAGAAGTGACTGGGTGATAGTGAACCCCACAATCTGGTTGACTATGTCTGTAATTTCCGTTTTAGACTTCACCTTTCATGTCAGTTGGCAAAGACAAACATGTCACTTGTACAGACAAGGATGAAATGATGGTTTGATGATGAAACGATGGTTTGAGAATGAAACAATGGTTAGACCCGCGTGCGAAAAGCAGGAGTTTTCCCCCAGGTGACGAGGTCTTAATGTTGTTACCTGTCCCTGGATCTACCTTACAGGTTTGTTACACAGGCTCTTTTGTGATAAAACATTGTCGCCACTCTGTAGGCGAGGTAGAAGGTTATGCCACATCAATACAGGGGGTCCTCGTGTTACGACGGTCGCGAGTTACGTTGTTTAAGTGGTTAGGACACATCTCCCGTGAACTTCCGTGTTTCGGCTTAAGCGGTTTGCCCAGTAAACATTGCATTAAGGCAGTGTTAACGAACGCCCCGGTACTTGCTGCGCCTGTGTTTGATCATCCGCTCAAGTTATTTGTTGATGCGAGTTACGTGGGAGCGGGTGCTGTCCTCCTCCAGGATGGAGATGATGGTGTGGAGCATCCGGTTTCTTATGTGAGTGTTCTCGGCTATAGAAAAAGAAGCTCTTCCTTTTGTCCTAGCCTTGAAAGATTTTGAGGTTTATGTAGGCTCTGTTAGCACAGCTACTGTTGTCTCCCCAGATCATAACCCACTTGTGTTTATAAAGGTGTTATCCAGGTCTCTGTGAGAGCAAGAAAATCCAATGAGTGGGAGGAGGCAGAAATAAAACCTTGCATGTTGAAGATAGGCAGTTCCACAAGCCCCCTTCAATAAGGTGTTGCCCTGAGAAGATCCAGGAGGGTAGATGAGATTGGAACTGTTATGTGTTTGTGGTGTAAAGTATCTGCGTGAAGAGACATGTACAGGGATGGAAAGTAAACACGTGATGAGATAAGAATCAAGGAATACTTAGTCCAGTTTAGTTGTTGTATCCTGCTGGTACTCCTCAGATAGACTCCACATCTTTGTCTGACTGCATTTTCGTCTGATGAGTCTGAAGCTGCCGCTTCAAAATAATGCTCACTTTCTACCTGAGTGCTGATTGCCAAGTTGGCTACAGGGGTTCAGGCCACAACCCACAATCAGTGAGCCCCACAGCACCTGGATGGCAGAGCAACAGAAACTGACAAGAAACAGCTCAGGACAATAGCAGATTAGCACCTTAGTGAAAAGGCCTGACTCAAAATGTCTCTAAAATGGATTTAAAGTCACACCTGACTACTTTCTTAGTTTGATAAGTAAATTAAAGACAAAATTATTCAAACAAACAGCAGCAGACAGGGCACCGTTAGAGAGACAAGCTAATTTTAGGGGGCTGAGCAGCCTTTTCTGGTCTGGACGGACCAGAAAAACCTTGAATACCTAAAGAACACCGAGAGACTTAACTCTCGTCAGGCCAGGTGGTTCCTCTTTTTCAATCGGTTTAACCTCTCACTTTCCTAAAGGCCTGGTTCTCAAAATACCAAGCCTGATGCCTGGGCCGCCAGAAGCCGTCCCTAGAAGGGGAGGGGGGGGGGGGGGGACTGTCATACTGTCATGTCACGTAAAGTTTTTTAATTGTTGAGCACTTTCAGGTCAAGATAAATCACTCATGTCTTGTCGTTCACTTCCTGTTTTATTTTGTACTCACCTCTTCCCTGTCGTTTCTGGCTTGACTTCCTTCCATTGTGTGATTTTCCCTCAGTGAGATTGCCTCGTCAGTCCCTGATTCGTTTCACCTGTGTTCCCCTCCCTCATGTGTATAAATAGTCTTTGTCTCCCTTTGTCTTGTGTCAGTTTGTCTTGTGTCATTGATCATGTATCACTGTTCTGTCAAGATCTAGGAAAAACCTGGTTTTGTGTACTGAAGTTGATTGTATCGAGTTTACATTATTGATCCTCCTTAGTGAGCGCCTTTTGTTGTATTTTTGTGTCCTCCATTGAGAGCGATTTTGTTCGGCCTTTTCTTCAAGTAAAACATTTTTGTTAAACGTTACTGCCACCAGTAGGAAGCTGAGAGCTGCAACAATTAGAAGATGAATTGGTCAGCTGACAGATTATTTATTTATTTATGTTAAACTGACATTTGAACATCTTGAATCTGGTGCTCTCTCGCTTTATCTGATCTTGTGGGTCAGGAAGTAAATGTCAACTTCTGCTTTTGTGAGAACTACTGCTTCCTGGCTGACATAAAGCAGGTTAGCATCTCAAAGTGAAGTGAAGTTTTAAGATCTGCTTTTTGTCCTTCAAGTGGCTTTCAATGGAAAATGTTTATGAATGTACATGAAGAAATGTATATAATCAAAATAATACACCTTTATGACAAATCTTTGATTACATAGTACATGTTAAAGGAATACACCACCATTTTCCAACTGAAACACAATAGTAGAATAACAGCGTTTTTCATGATGCAGCCAGTAACGATCAGAGGATTGTGGCGTCCTCAGAGAAGAAGTTATAGGATAACATCTATGGAATTCGGCATTTGGCGCCACAGTTCTTGTAGCAGCTGAATAGCTCAGTGGTAAAAACACTGATGCTGCTGCAGGAGACCCAGGTTTGAATCCTGGTAGAAACAAGAATGCTACGTCAAGGAGGAGCCAAACAACCAGGATTTTTATTAAATATATAATATGAAAATGTAACCTGCTTGAGCATAGAAATCTGGATGTGGCACTAAGGTTCTTGTGGCAACCAGACAGCTCAGTGGTGACGACACTGACCTGACTGCAGGAGACCCAAGTTACATAGGTTACATAGCCGTTATCCTATAACTTCTTCTCTGAGGACGCCACAGTACTCTGTGCATCACTGGTGTAACTGCATCGTAAAATGCTGTTATGAAACATTGTTGTAGTATTGTGTTACACCGGATCTCCATGGTTGTAATCTGACACAGTCAGGTTGGGTTGTGGGTTGACTCTCACAGAAGAGGGAACGCAGCCATCCTCAATGCCATCTGTGTTACTGCTGCTCTGACGAGGCAAAACATCTGCAGACGACAGCTGTGTGAGAGCTGTGATTAAAGTGAGTGAAGCGAGAAGATAAGTTCCCCTCACATCTGATCTTTTCTTTTGAAAACTCTCTGACAGAGGGATTTGTTTGCTTAAACATTAAATGTCAGTGTCACTCTTCATTTCCATGTTCATGTGCTGAACCAACCAATCAGCCTCCTGACCGTTCATCCTGGTGACAGACGACCTCCTCAGGCCTCCAGCAGCTGCTCTTTACCTGCTGGGTAAAGTTCTACTTTATTAATGATTATTCTTAATTCCAACAAATATCTCATTCATGCATTTACCTGTGTTGCAGCACACCTGGACCCTGTGCACACAAAATGGGCAGCAGAGTGATTCTGTGTTTTCCTGTGAGTGGACAACCACCCAAGTTTCAAGGAAACCGACCAAGTATTTTTTGAAAGCATTTATTGATTTAGTATTACAGTTGTCAAATGAGTGAGTTATCTGCAGATCCTGCGTGACAACCTCTGCCATTACTCAACACTGGTAGAAAAGAGGGAACAAGATACAAACTCATTTCTTTTTGTGCACATTTCTCAGACAGGCCTGACATTTGTTTGGTCCAAGACCATCAAGAAACTTCACTGATCGGAGCGTCAGATCCATGGCTCCCAGCCAACCCAGACCCTGCCAAGCACATTTGGATCCATGGCTTGGTCGAGCAGACAGTCCACCTGCTTCTCCACTGACAGGCCTGCAGCTGGAAGCTTAGCACGAATGTTGTGCTCCTTAGTTCCCAAGGCCACAGTTTGCATCCCTGGGAAAGCAGGGTCCTTCTCAAAGCCGAGCTTCAGCTCCTCACTGACAAAATAAACCAACCAGATGTGAAGTCACAGGAAAGGCTCAGACAAACATCTAAAGCAGAAGTTGGCTCACAGGAAACAAACAGGAAACAATATAATGAAATAAGAAAAAAGCAACAAAGACTGTATATTGTATTTTTGCTCATTGTTTTTTTTTATTGTTCACTAAATAAACTATGAATGAAATCCTCATGATTGCTCCGCAGTGTGATGTTCTGTTAACAAACCTGGTTACAGCAGCTGGATTCGCGCCCTCTAGTTTTCTCCTGGCAAAGTTCACCTTCTGTAATGGATACCAGTTGATTTCTTTGGTGTTGACCTTCTCTGTCCATGTGCCTCCTTTCTTCAGCTGTTTCAGCTCAAAGTTCTGTGGAGCAGCGATGACAAATCGTCACCTGAGCTGTAATTGATTTCCGGGAACTAAACAGGAGTCATAGTTACCTTCCAGTCCAGGGACGGCTCCTTTACAAACACATCCATAGTGTTAAGTACCAGGTCTGGCTCTGCCCTGAAGGCGCGCAGCGAGTGGACCATGACACTCTGGATCAAACCCGACTCCTTTAAGGGTTGCATCAGATTCAGAAACTGTCCAGTCAGCCGGAAAGGCATGATCTCTGGAACAGGGAGGAACTGTGAAGATAGAAATGTATGTCGTTTCTTATAGATCTGCCTGTTCACACATACACATGTACACATTTAAGAGGCTTTAACTCTTACATGTATGTTACATGATTGCTTTATGTCTTTACCTAGTAAGTTCCACTCTGTGCACGACGCCTCTTTCACACCACATAAATGTTTAAATTACATATTTATTTATATCTCTGTGCGTTTCTCTTCATTTATAGTTAAAGAGTTTTTCCATAACTAACCTGTGTGGCTGAACCGAACGCATGACCAAAGTCGATGCCGATCATGCCTCCTGTTTCCGTGTTGATCATGAAGTTGGAGAGATGTCGGTCTCCAATACCCAGAATCCAGTGGCTCACACACAGCAAGGCGTGAGAGCTGATGAAGTGAGAGCGCAGGGAGAGGAAGGCCTCAGGGCCGTTGCACATTTTCAGAAAAGCTCTCCTGGAGATTTCAAACGAGAGAAAAACAAAAGTTTCACTGCTTCGTGCCAACCTTCATGAGCACTTTGTTTCTCAGCCACAGTCGTTTTCTTACTTCAGCAGGTCACTGGGCACACGCTGCGACACTTTCTGATAGTTACTGACCGTCTCAGCACGTTTTGCTTTTCTGGAAATGAATAAATATGTTTATTATGTCTGTCATTTCAAGCTTTACAGACAAAGACCAATGTTAAAAAAGTGGTTTCAGATAGGCAGAGCTGTGCATAGTAAACAACAACACTGACATAAATCTGTTTGAATGACTCACTGGAGAAGAATCATTCATGAGATTTACCTGTAAGTCCACCCATACAGCTGGATGCTTTGCACGTTTGTATTTGGAGCAAAGGTTGAGAGCCATCGATTGTAGACTTCAGCACAACTTAAAAAAAAAAGATGACACAATCACATAATTTATGATGATACAACGACAGTGATATAAAACTCAAGCATAGTTTTACATGTTTGGAGAGAGTGTTTGATATTAGGCTGTGGCAATGAGATGCGCGCGCGCGCGCACACACACACACACACACACACACACACTGATACTGTACCTCTGTGCAGTTTGCTGTTCCTCCTCAGTCATTGTGTTATACAGGAACTCTTTCAGAGTGCAGGTATTCTCCATCCATTCAATTAGACCAATTCTGTAAACACAACAAAATCCTGTATTGATTTTTATGATAACAAGATGGAGTGTTAGTGTCAGTGCCAATAACTGACCACAATCCCAACAACAACAACACAAACAAATTATAGAAAATACAGAAACTTGCTGGACAGTGATTTTCTTTTTTTTGTGCATTTGTTCAGTTGTGACAACGTGGAAGGACAAACACGCCCTCTACCTGGTGGAAATGGGAATGACTTGATAGGTGCGCAGCTGCAGGCCTCTGCGAGCACAGGCTGCGTCGTGACTCAACAGAATGTTCATGACAGTGAACAGCTGCTCGATGCGTTGGTCCTGCCGGAGGTCCTCGCCGCCCTTCACCAGGAAGGGGTGGTCCCGCTCGTCATCCCCTCGTATGATCAGACGTTTGGGACGGCGAATGGAGGACATCACCTTGACCTGTCGGACGTAGGTTAATGACAACTGCACTGCTCAGCGTGCAAAGTAACTTCACACTTACACAGACTCCATAGAATAAATGCATACCCTTTCATCAAAGCCTGCTATATTAGCATGATACTCCGGCAGAGGTTTGGATCTGCCATCATACTGTCCTTTAATGAAACAAAACAAAACATTACAAATGTACAGTGTTGTCAGGGATCAGATGACTCAATGTTAGGGTGTTCATTTTTAGCTACTGACCTGGGATCTCCAGCTCATTGCTGAACGGGTCGGCTTTAAATCCACTGAGCCAGGGGGAGTATTCCTTCAGGTTGCCAGGTTCGGTCTGAAATCCACGCATGGATGCAACCAGATCGTCCACCTGCCTCACAAAGCCTTTGTCCTTCCTTCTGTCAAACAGCTTGCTGCCTTTAGCTCCCAGCAGTTTCTCCACGTCTTTAGCAAATTTCTGTGAAATCAAAGAAGAAATATAAAACACCTATAACAGAATATAACACCATCTTTAAGTGCATTCATCTAATTGTGGGTTATTGTTGTGTTTGCCAGTGTAACTCAGTGTTTTCACTTTGACACTGAATTAGAGCAAATTTTCCTTAAAACTACATTAACCGGTCTAAATCTTGTTAATTGTCCACACGCTGTGTGCTGATTCTAATATTTAATTAAAAACTTAAATAAAAACATCATCAGAACTTGATTTCCTGCTCACAGCAGTGGGAGTTGAGCAAAGGAAAGGAAGCTATGTTTGGAACAAACAGTGGAACAATCAAAAGACATCACAAACCTGGATG
The DNA here is from genome assembly GCA_016785345.1 of Trinectes maculatus. Lineage (NCBI taxonomy): Eukaryota > Metazoa > Chordata > Actinopteri > Pleuronectiformes > Achiridae > Trinectes > Trinectes maculatus. The sequence goes on from JAFBJQ010002961.1 coordinate 146,867, forward strand.
AATTTCTTGCGAAACATTCCGTGAGCACTTGCGTCACAATTTCCAAGCGACGAGCGCATCTCGTCATACTTGTCACCCATCTGTTTCTTGTCAAAGCTCGGCTTCTCCAATTCGTTCCTCACGTAATCCCACCAGTCCTGCGTGGACAGAATGAAAACAATCGGACGTCAATGTCCAAAATATGGTTCCTGACAGCTGGATTCATTCAAATCCAACATATAAAGACTGTTACCTTAAAAATCATTTCGGGATTTGTGAGCTGCTGCAGTGCATCCACAAATTTCTGTACAGCCCCTCCTTTATCCAACATGCTCCTCAGCCTATCAACAACATCGTCATAATGCAAAATAACCAGCAAAATACTTTTACTACAAAAACACAATATGATGTGATTTTTCTCTGTTTGTCGAATAAAACATTATTTTACTTGTTGACAAATTCCTGCTGGTGGTGTCCTCTGGCTGAGGCTTCAAACCGGAAACTCTCGCTGCTAATCATGAGAGCGTAAACCAGGGCTTGAGGGTAACACTCTGCGATCTGCCTGATGCAGTGCTGCACCGCCACAGCTTCAGGTTTGTCCAGCAGGGCAACCATTTGACTGATCCAGCTAATCAGCATCCAGCATGGAACAGACGTCATCTACACACACACACACACACACACACACACACACAGAGCGAGAGAGAGAGAGAGAGAGAGAGAGAGCACTTTTACTGCTTAAAACTGAAAAACGCACATACACAGGAAAATATTATCACTTATCACAAAAAAAAACGTATAACAGTGGCTGCTGTTAATCAAATGACTTATGTTCAACCAGGCCCCAGAGGAGGTGAATGAATGAAGGTGTATGAATACTGTCGAGGTGTGGGCTGTTTCATGCACTGCTGATGTTAACACACTTGCCTCTTTAATCATGAGGTCCATTGTCTCAGCGGGGTACAGCTCAATGATCTGCAGCAGACGTGGGAACTTCAGGCGAGCTTCCTCTGAGTTCATCTTCAGTGCTTTCAGCATGCTCTCCACTATGTGGACAGGCAGGACCAGAAGGTCTGGAAACTGGCTCTCTGGAAATACACGAGAAGAAAAAGAAAAAGTGCATATGTGAATTCTCCAGAATGAGGTTCATCTGTCTTTTTTTTTACTCACCTGTATCGCTCTGCTCCTCCTCTCGCAGGCGCTTGTCACAGAAGTTTGCCAAAGCCATGTAGGTCTCAGTGATGCTGCTGCTCTCCACACAGTCCTGACTGTAGGACTGAAGCTCTTCATCGGCCTTTCTGGTGGCATCACACAGCAGCTTCAGTGCTCGTAACTGCAGCCCCACCTCCACTTTCTGCAGGACAAATATGGGACTCATGAATAAGTTCATGCAATTGACAGCACCTACATTAATGGAACGACAGCTCCATTAAGGTAGGAGCTGTGGGCCGTACCTGTGCGAGTGCTGTACTGTATTGTTACGTAAAGTAGCAGATAACATCAACATATTGAGTTAAGCACCTTTGGATTTTCAATGGGCCAAGCAGCTCCAGAAAGTCTTACAACTCTCTCAGCCTTCTCAGGTTCAACAGTTTCCAGGACCGAGGGGCTCCTGCTTACAGCTGTGGCCAGAATGTTGAAGGACGCCCCCTGGAGCATCTTTTGAGACCTGAATACTTGAGCTGTGGCACTTTCACAGTCAGACTGGATGTCCTCTGCAGCAAGAAGACAGCCGGCATTAAAGAGACAGGCAACAGGACGGGCGGAAGTCATTCTGTACATCTGCAGGTGTGAAGAAACGTGAGACGGACTGGTACGACCAAGGAGCACGAGTCTTATGGATAAGCAGGACAATCACTGTCACGTTGAAGAAAAGCCCTTTATGACGGCACAGCAGGTCAAGATCCACCAAGATGGGAACAGAACCTCAGTCACATCAACATACAAAGCACTAACAAACCTCAGAAAGATCTGGCTGCAGTTCACAGGCAAACAGAAAGAGACCAGTGAAGGTCTGGAACAACGTGTTCTTAGTGTTTCGTTGAGAAGAACCTTATTTGATGAGGTGACTGACAAACAGAGTGAATATCAGTGTCTTACCCAGGAGTGGGATCACCTTCAGCATGGCACTGATTTGCTCCACGGGACCCAGGGCCTGACTGCGTTTCTGGCTGTAGCTGCTGAAGCTGTGGACCCACGGCAACAATAAGCCTCTCTTGGTTTTGGCTTCTCTGTGAAGATCCTTCATCAGCTTAGTGGCAACGGCAAAGTTACTCTGAAACAAGAGCAGCATCCCAACATCAGTGGGTGGTAAAAAACTTTGATTCACTTTTGTGTTTTGTTTAAAAGGAAGAAGAACGTTCTCCACCTGCTTCAGTGCACTGTTAGCCATGTGCAGCTTCATGTTGAACTTGCAGTCATTTACTAATGTGTCCACGTCAGCTGCTGGGTCTTCTGAACCGTCCACCTCCATACTGTCACTGGGAGTGTGGCCTCTCAGCTTTTCCCGGATCTTGTCCAAGAAGAAGCACCTAAATGAAGAGCATTACATTCAAGGCTGTGTCACATTTGTTCTTTCACAAGTTACACGATTTTCAAGCACAATGTTAAAACCATGCTCCTTTTTACCGCGATGTGATGATATCATCCCACACGTTCACTGGGTCAATTCTCGCATCAGGATACCGCTCAGTCCATAATCCGATGAGGCGTTTGAGGGCCTTCACCGACACTAACGATGCAACACAATCAGAGTTACTCAAAGCTGAAGAAGGACAACGCCTACTTCTTAGACACGATAATCATGAAACGATTCTGCGCTCAATGAAAAACAGGAGAGAAGAAAACCTTTGGGGAAATAGGGAAACTTTTTATTATGAAAGAGTGACTCCACACACCGTTTCCTGTAATGAACAGCAGGAAGTCCTGGATCTCCGTTAAGGGCTGCACTGACTGCAGGATGGTCAGTCGACTTTGACAAAGCAGCGTATCCACACTGGAGTAACTCTGGATAAGAGGAAGAAGACAATGAGTCCACGATGTATTTACAAATGACCTGCGTTAGACAACATGAGATGTGTAACATCAGACCTCGATAAAGAGCTGCATGGCAGAGTTGGTGTAGTATTTAGCGCGGTCGTAGTCCTCCTGCAGGATGTAGAGCAAGCTGAGCTCCTGGCTGTAATGGCTCTCCAGGAGCTTCTTGCGCTCCTCTACCTTCATGGCTTTGTCGACAAAGCTGAGAAGAGTTTGGTCACCCTCACCCAGCTGCAGCTGCTTCAACATGCTGCGAACCAGGTGCTGCAGGTACATTTCCTGGCACAAACGTAAAAAGACTGATGTTGGCAGAGCAGCAAAAGTCGCTGATGCGGACAAAAAAGTAAAGGATGTTGTTGCTTCTGACGCTGGCTGAAAAGTCCCTGACTGAACGGTTACTTCTGTTACCTGGTAGAGAGGCTCTGACCACATCTTTTCCAGATTGGGTGGGGTGGTGTCATCTATGTACACAGTGGAACAGTACTGGAGAGACTTCCACTCAGTCAAATGGCCGTAAGCCTCCATAGCTGCAATCTCCCAGAAGTCCTTCTCCGAGTCCGCGGGCTCCCCATCACTCCAGTCCTCAGTGTTGAGCGCCTGCGAGTGACCATGACAGACAGCACTGTCAAAGTTATTATAGAGTACAACAGGAACAAACCTATGATTTACATACCTCATTGTAAAGCTTCACAGCTTCTGCATAATCACTGCTGGCCTCTGCTTGAAGAGCTGCACAGGTGATTGACTTGGTGCCAACTTTACCCCCAAAGATGCTGCGCACAACATCGTAATCCTCCAGTGACCTGTACAGTCTGAGGAGCAGGGGGAGCAAAGTGCACACTCAGCATCAGAGTTAAAACAAATGCACCTGTTCCTGTTAAACAGACGAGCTGACCAGAGGTGTCTGTGCTGTTGGCTCTGTAACGTTCATCTAGAGAGCACTGCTATACCTTGCCAGATGGATCCATTTATTAGTGTCTGGGGGGATTTCTTTGCGTCCTCGTGCCCGTTTCGCAGGAGGTTCGTTGGGGACGCTGGAGCGCAACAGGCTCTCCTCCAGGAGCAGGATGCCTGACGGCTGCTGGAGGCTCATCAGGCACGTGGAGCTGATGGCTGCTGGATCGAGCTGCTGGAGCTCTGCATGCTGGTGGCAAATCTCCTAACAGAACATCAAGCAGCGCATCAACGCAACATGCAACCTCTCAGCCGCACAGTTTATTGAAGTTTGAATAATCGGGCTGTAAACATCAGGCTTTGATAATAAACATAACAAAAGTAAAGAGAAAAGGAGAAAAGATTGGAACCTGCACACATGCTATAAACGGAGGGAAGCAGTGTGTACTCTTGCTCAGGAACATGTTCATGTTGCACCGCAGCTCTTCTTTAATCCTCCCACTTTCTGCTGGTTTGTCTTTTTCCATTTCTTGGAGGATACCAGCAAACAGGGAGCTGAACAGCTGTTTGGCTAAGATGGGGTCTCTCTACGGGGACATGCATGACAAACAAAAACATCAATGAAAGAACATTTATAACCTGAGCGCTTAATGGGCAGGACACGGGCGGCAGAGGAGGTCGTACCTGTGCGAGTGCTTGTAGGGGAGTGATGAGGCTACTATATGGGATCTGGATGTCTGGAAAGTCGCCCACTCTGTAGTTACGATAGAGAGTCACCTGACCCTCTTTACGCAGCCTCTGATCAGCTTTTTCTTCCTGGAGGACAAACGGCAGAACCACTGATGGTCAAACATTCATCAATCATATTTTCCTTTCACCAACCAACACTTGGTAAAGAAATGGCGGATGCATATGGACCAGTATACCTGTTTCTGCCTCTGATGCTGGATCTCTTTCTGTGCATAACGTATGCTGACTTTCTCCTGATCCTTCAGAAACCTGCGTCTCAGTCTTAGGATGTTATTACGCTGCTCATTCATTGCTGTTGATGTGTGGACATAAAGGTATTTACTGTAAAGGAGCGAGTGCGAATGACACAGATAGTGTGTATATCATCTGTTAGTGCTGCTTATGAAAATTCCTCAGAGACGAACCTCTGGTGCGATTGTCCACCTCGTCGGTTGGTGCAGCAAGACGCCTCAGGCCAAATCCTTCGCCGACTGGTTTCCGAGCTGGAGTTAGCCTCTCTGATTTCTTATCAAACACCATGAGTGAGGAGGCAGACTCAGAGCCCAGCGTGTACTCTGCCAGGGTGTCTACACTGCTGCCTGTCAGCCAGTTATACGCTGTGTGTCGACCTGGGTGGGTTTGGGTTTGGGTGAACTCCAGGGAGGTCTGAGTGGCTCTGAGTTTCCCCTTCATGGCTCCAGTCTGAGATGCTGCTGCACTTCCTGAGCCTTGAGAGCTTTGGGTGTCAACAAACATAGGAGTCATCACTGTGCTCCTGAAGCGCCAGTTGGAATCAATCACATAGTCCTAAAGGAAAAAAACACAGAGGGAGGTTGCCAACCTATCAGGCTCAGCGGTAGCTTACAAATGTAAAAAAAAAGAAAAGAAATTAACCCATAAGACACAGAGAGAAAAATGGTGTCTACCTGGAAGGTACACTCTGACAGAGGATACTCAAACATGCTACGTTTGAAGTCAGGACTCTGGCTGGTCATTTCCAGCAGCAGATTGGTCACCAGGCTTAAGAAACGCCTCTCAATTTGACACGAGTACAGGGAATTCAGCACCGTCATCATTCTGTCAAGCGTTGCAGTTGGGAGCCGTTTCTCCTGACTCCAGAAGTTGCAAACATAAAGCCTGAAAATATATCAATTAAAACAATCAATATTCGTGAATTCTTTAGATTACAATTTCTTAACACACCATAGGACTGAGTGACATACAGTAACAACAGCTTATTAAAACACAACGTGAAAAACAAGTGAGAAATACTGTGGACTAACTGAAGGCTTTGGTTTTCTTCTGACAGTCCCTGAAGTAGTGTTTCCTTTGCTGCGTTCAAAACCTCAACTGAGGTGCTGTCCTCCATGCTCTCTGCATCACTGGAGGAATAAGAAGAGTATCATGAAAGATGGACCTCGAGTGACACCAGCAGCATTTTAACACTCACAGAAAATGTGATCGTAAGAAGCAAAAGAATAAAAAGTTAAGTATATCTGTAAATTCATCATGTTAGAGAACAGACGCCCACAGGGCTGACCTGTAGTTATCCTGGATCCACATGAGGATAGCATACATCCTCTCTCTGCACACCGGTGATGGATGTGAGACAAAAGCCATCACAGCTCCCAGGAGCTCCTGAAGCTGAACCGGAGTCAACAGGCCAATAATCCTGTAGATAATATCCAGGCACACTCTCTGTCTTGCTTCATCCCTGAGTGAACGACAGAGCAACATGCAGAAAATGTGAAAAAAAAAAAAATTACACTACTGCTGAAAATCATTTGATCTCTATCTATACTGAAGATGAAGTCACCTATTTGCATGATCTACAAGCTTAGAACCATTATCACCATGTGCACCAAAGCATACTGATGCAAAACGAGGATAAAGCATCATACAGGTTGATGGTTTCATCAGTGAAGAAAACCCTGCCAATGGTGGAGAGGAGAGTGGTCAGGACCTACCTATGTCCCATCATCTGAATGAAGCCTGTGGTCTTCAGCTGCATGAAGATGTCCGGGATCATGTCAGCACGGCTCAACACACACTCCAGACAATAAGTCTTTAAGAGGCCATGCAACTTGGGCAGGAGGGAGAACACATGATTGACAAACCTGAAAATTAAGGTAAAAAAATGTTTTTAAAAAAACAATTTATTTTATTAGAATTATATTACCTAAAAGAAAATACAGTTGAAAGATGAACCCACCGATCCATGAATGGGGGGAAGTGCTTCGACACTTTGTTCAAGCAAATAATGAACTTGTCATCCATGTCTGTTTTCTTCAGCTGTGTTATTTTAGTTGCAGCAAGGCTGAGGAGTTGTTGACGTTGCTGAGCCAGGAATTAAAATGAGATTTTTACAAGTTTACAGGTGAGGAGGAAAAAAAAGTTGAAAAAGGTATTATGATCCAAAATTTGCATCTGCTCAACTAAACTTAGCATCAACCTAGAAAATTCAGCAACAGTGAAGGAGAAGCTCCTACATTGTCTGTTTCAGTCATGTTCTTCAGGGTGAGGCCGATAATTTCAGCAGCAGCTGAGTAGACGTCTTTATACCTTACAAAGGACAAGTTGTTGGTGAGAGACTGGATGTACCTGAGGAAAAACAACAAAAAGACAACGTTATCAACCATAGACGAGTCAGTATCATGCTGCTTTACTTCACCTGAACAGTAAAGCTGTGTCCACCATGCTGCCATTTATTTCACCTCTCATACTGAACCTCACACGAGGCGTCATGAGCAGGGAGGTTGTTGGCCAGGATGATTCCAAGCAGCTGAAGTCCGACAGAGTTGTCTTTGCTGTTTGGATCGGTGCCACAAAACCGCTGGAATATCAGACTGTGAGGGCGAGAGCACAGAAAGAGCCGAGGACAGCTTCAGTTCCATTTTGGAAGTATACGTTTAGAAGTCTTGATTTGACTTAAAGTCAAAGATGTGGATATCTGTACTCGTAGAACCGCGTGTCAGCGACATTGCTACCTGTAAGGCACACGTAGGCAGTCCTTCCAGCACTCGACCACAGTGCGGATGATCTCCAGGTTGTGTCTGAACACAGCCCTCTTGGAGTGGAAGCTGTGCTTCATCAGGAACTCCAGCAGCCGGTTGGCAAGTACTTCATCTCTGGTGTTCCCCTGACGCACAAAATACTGTTAGTGACACAGGATTGCAGGTAATGTGTTGCAATGTGATTGACATTTTGGACATATACATATAGAAGACATTCAACCTTGGGGCTGGCCAGGCTTGTCCAAGAGAGCACCGTGACCACAACATCCACCACCATGAAATGGATCCCGTCTCCTCCATTGTTCTTAGAGACAACAAGCTGCAGAAGTGGCCCCAGCCAGTGCCTGGCATAAGGTCGAAAGACCTAGGAAGATGCAAAGATGAGACCAGTAACCAAATAGTTAATAAACAGGAAGTCATTGTATTCATACATATATTATATACATCAATCGTATGCTATTTGTACAGAAATCACTTACTTCCTCTGTGTTGATGATCAGCTTTGAGATGAAGAGTCTAATATTTAGAGGTGTTGCTGGATTTGATAGTTTAACATGTAGAAATTTCATCCATGGAGGAAGTTCCTTCGGTATGTTTCCCTGTTTCATTACCAAAGAATAGAGCATACTGTACACTAACACATCAACAGGCAAAGTTCATCAAACAAGATGAGAACAAATATGTCAGGCGGATTTATTGCTGTCTCTGTGTCACAACCACCGACCTCGTCGATTTTGGGTGTTATGTTGTTCCTGTGCATGTGTCCAATGAGAGCAGTCATGGCTGCCATACACTCATGCTGATTCAGCTCATCCATTTCCAGATCCACTATTGCATCCTGGGAGGGACCTGTCTCCGTCTCCTGCATCTGAAGATTGGATTTAACTCATTGCACAGTGAGGGGTTAAGACAAATATGTTCATGTCTGTTCATGCTGTATATTATACAACATGAACAGTATCAACATTATGCACACAGTAAAAAAACAGGACACTGGGATACATGAAGCATGTGCAGGACCTTTAATGGGAAATAGCAGACAGAAGTATAAATATGGAGAACTTTTGTTGAGTGTGATGTTGGACCTTTTGTGCTTTCATTTGAGCGACAGTGCAGATGCAGAGAGGAAACCTCTTGACTTACTTTCTTTGCCACAGTGTGTCTTTGTCCCTCTGGGTTTTGGGAGCTGAGGGAAAAGCTTTGGACCCCGGTAGAGAAATCAAACTGACTCATCTCCTCACTCAGGCTGCTGTCGGCCATATAGGACTGAGAAGACAAGTAGACTGGCGCCTCTGTGGATGACACCCATCACAAACATGACTCACATGAATGCAAACCAGGCCCTGTTGTCACTGATTACCTAAATGAAACCCCCACATTCTGTTGTAATTGTGCTTTTAACAACAAGTAGCAATCACCCGTGTGTATGTGACATTTACAAACACTATTGTGAACAGCTGATACCTCCACTCTCCTCATTCACTTCTTTTCGAATCCTGATGTATTTCTTTTTTCTTTCAAGTGGGACCTGCAGTGATGAACAAAAAACAAACAAAATGCAAAACCACAACTAAAACTAAAAGTTCAATGTTACGCATGAAAAAAGACCTACCTCAATTTCAATGGGGAAGTTGTACGTCTTTTCAACATCAATGATATTTTCTAAAATGAACTGATTCTGTGAAATTCAATGGGGGAAAAAAACGTTTTTCAGCAATGAAATGATCTCACTGAGGTGAGATGGAAACAATACTAGAAGCCTGCTGGTACCTTCTCTGGTTTCTCACTGAACAGGAAGCCATGGTAGAACTTGGCCTCGCTGACGGTGCAGCTGATGACAGCGATGGCGCAGTTGTACGCAGCACAGTGATGCTGCCTCCTGAGTTCAAGGAGCTGAGTCTCCCCAGCCATGTTCTCAGTGAAAGCTTCAAAGCACGACCTGTTGGGAATCGAAATCCAGATTGTTTATTCTACATCATTGTCACTCATGATTTTTTGAGTCCTGAGGAATCCTACTTGATCAACGCCTTGGACAGCTCATTCCCCTCTGTGTTCTCTGAGCGACAGTAGGCCTGATTGATGCGCGATTCCTTGGAGTAAACCTCTTCTTTGGGAAGCCGCGAATACAGCAGCTCCATCAGTTTGTAACAACCGTTCTTCTTCAACAGCTGGATCTCAAACGTCGATTCCACCGACTGAAATGTATGTATGTATAGAAATGAACCCTTTTGAATTCCAGTGTGCTCCTCAAAACTTAACACCTACACTAATCTGTAATTTCATATTTACCATAGCCATATATATATCTATATATATATATATAGATATATATATATTTTTTTTTTTAATACACTGTGAGGAGCAAACCTTGGTGACGCGACTGAGCAGTGAAGCAATAATGTCACAGACATTCGCCACAAAGAAGTCGTTCAGGGCCTTGGTGCTGCAGTGAGAGGCCAGAGGCAGCAGAACCCTGTCCGTCATGGCCTGCAGCATGGAGCTCACCGGCACATCGCCCTGCTGGATCACTCCATACACTGCACAGAGCAGCTGCAGCTGCCGCTCACTGCTGGACCTAAGCAGACAGTGAAAGAAGCAAAGAGTGGATGGAGTGTGCATCTATGGTTGCATTTGATAACTGATAGCACCTTGTTGCTCAATCCATTGATTCCTACAGGGGAAGAACGAGGAACACTGCCAAAGACTTAACTTACCGCTTGGCAAGTCTTTGGAAGCAGGTCTGGAATTGCTCTTCCATGATGTGTTTTGGGTCTCGACACAGAATCCCGGACAGCAGCTGGAGCAGCAGTGGACTCTGAGAAAGCTCCAGGGCATCCAGTAGCTACAGAGCAGAGATGTTATGATGCTACTATGGAACAAAACTATAACCTCCTCAAAAACCTGCGGAGTCTGAGTGTTTTGAACTTATTCAACCATTAAACATCATCTCAAATAGTGAGAGTTCCTCCTATAGCTGCAGAGCCTCAGGGCGGCAGCGCAGACTTCACCTTGCGAACACAGTCCATGTAGTTGTTGCGTTGCAGCGAGCCTTTTGCAAACTCGTCAGACTGCATGGGGAAGTGCGACACCACCAGGGCGTCGAGGGCTCTCTGCAGCTCAGCCAGCGGCTCCTCAGGGAGGCTCGTGAAGAAGGGCAACACCAACAGCGCCTGACTCTGGACAGATGAGAAAATCCAAATGAATGTTTATTTAAACAAGTGGGCTCAAACCGGAGAGTGAAAATCATGGTTATATGACGTAAGTGAAGTCCACCTCTCTGATACCTTGAGATTCAGTGGAAGATTGATGTCGACCAGCAGCACGATGAAGGTGGAAAACACCACTCTGAATGCCCCATGGTTGATGTTGGAGCAAACAGAGGAGTCGATCTGATTAAAAAGGGAAAGAAATAACAACAAGAGGAAATGATGATGAACATTGTGTAAGCTTAGATCAAAATGTATTTAAGCACAGAAATGATGAATATTATTACGATTCTGGCTCATGACTTCATCATGTAGAGGCTTTGCTTTGCTAGAGCTTCTTACAGCATTCTAATACCTGCAGGAGCTTGGAGAGCAGTAAGAGAGTCGCGGTTTTGCTCTCTGGAGTAGAGGAATGTCCTTCCCACCATGACTGCAGACTACTCCACCTACCGAGCACCTCCTCAACCAACTCCATTCCCTGAGTCTTCCTCACCGAGCGCTCTCTAAAGCTGTGGTCCAGCATGCCATTCAGTAACACACTCACCTGGTGGAAATCCAACATAGAAAAAAAACCCATGGTCCTTTACACATGCTCTTCTTTTCAGCTTGCTTTGCACTGTCTGAAATGAACCCACACATGTGGGATAAGATGAGGAAGTGCTACCATGCTGGGATTTTGGGAGGAAGCTGCCATGAGGCGCGGTATGGTGGCGTGGAGGCTTCTCAGCAGCTCCGAGTTGATGGTCATCTGGAAGAGGCTGTAGAAGTACTCGCCGTGCGAGAAGCTGAGGAAGTTACGGCTGTGGCTACTTTCAGATACCGGCACAGAGAGCATGATGGTGTTCAGCAGCAAGTCCACCAGCTGCTCACTCTGTATGGAACAAATAACATGCAACAGCATGCAGCAAAGGTGAAACTCTTGGTTCCCTCATAGCAAATAGTCTAAAAAGATTTGTTGTTTTTGCAAATTACGCATTGGTGCTGTGTTTGTATATTTTCAAGCGTATGTAAAAGTTATCCATTATCAACTGGCTACATTTGTATTGTTCTATACAAACCTATGTGAAGGGTGTCAGCACTGACCTGAGGACTGAGAGAAAAGGCCAGCTGAAGCAGGCCATCTGCTACCCTCCTGGTGTTTATGTCCATTGACGGCAGTGCCTTTCTGTCCTCACCTGGTGCTATGCCTTTATACACTGTCATTAGAAGTCGGGACCCGAGCGATTTGACGTAGGTTGGATCCTTTAAGAATGACATCAACACAATGAAATGAGTGGCTGCTACCTCAGCATACGTGTAAGCCCGGTACACAGAGATAAAAACAACACCAATGATGCTGTTCTGTCACAGTGGAACTGAACTCAGACCAAATACCTGGCTGTGCAGGATGGAGTTTAGGACGCCAGCTTTGTGGATCTGTTTACAGGAAGACAGAAGCATCTCCATCTGGTCATGGCAGCTCAGAATCTCGGAGTTGAAAAGGTCTACAGAACACAACTTCTCTACCCTATGGACGCCAATGAAGAAAGTCACACACAGACACAGTAAATAAACGTGAATGTGTGTTCATAGTGACTCAAGTGTCCACAACGATGGGGGTCTCTTACAATGTCATCAAACACGCTGCCTCAGCAGATGACGAATATTTTAAATCTTTATTAACGGTTATGAATTAATACCTTGTACGTGAGATCTTTGTCTGCAGGCTACTTTCCAGGCGAGAACGGTATGGCGAGGTGAGCAGGGCCCTCAGGAGAGGAACACACACTTCTGGCAGGTTCTTCATGACCTCCACATCAGCCATGTTAAACCCAACGCTGGCTGGCTCACACACTACTCGTGCAGTCAACTCAAAAAAAAGGGCGCAAAAAAAATCTTGTTCCAGAAGCTGTGGAAAAAAACAAGGGGCAGTTCGTGAGTAAACACATCAGCTACTCTGTGTGGGAGAGTTTTTAAAAGTCAGGACGACCTTGCAAAACTCCTGGTCTCCTTTGACTAGAATCATAGTGGCGAATTCCAGCAAGCGAACGATGATGGTGCATTTGCTGTAGTTGTACTGGTCCACCTCCCTTGGGCTGAAGTGAGAGCTCCTCTCACTCAGTGGGAAGCAGCCCTCTGCCGCTGCCAGTTCATGAGTTGCCAGTTCGCTCAGAAAGAAATGTGTCGCCTTCACAAAACTTGACTTCTCTTTAGAGCCTTGGAAATGAAATAATAAATAAATAAATAAAAATCATTGCATCAACGCCACTACTCCAGAGTATGACCTGTGACCTCTTACGTAAAACAGGACTTACTAAGCATGTGCTGAGGTTTGATGATGTGTAAGCTGATGAAGGTGTTGTAGCAGTCCAGCGCAGCCAGCAGGAGATCCATCCACTGCAGTGTGGCTCTGACACTGAAAGGGCCCGTCAGGTCTCTGAGTGTGGGCTGGTTGAGGAGCCCTCCTCCCTCGAACCGCAAGATCAGGAAGCTTGCACCGTGGTCCTTCAGCATGACGTCCAGCCACTGAGGTGGAGACTGCTTTGCTGAGATCAATCAACATCGACAAATTCATTTACACAAGAATCACAGCAAATGTAAACGTTGTGTATTATGTAATTAGCCATCAATTTTACTCAGTAACCTTTTTTTCTTAATTAAAGAATATATTTATTCTTCTCACATCTGTGTTTTTTCCTTGTCATTCAGACCAGTTGAGGGCAACGGAGCACCAGGTAGACCTACTCACCTGGGAGGAGGGGAACAAACTCATAGAAGAGCTCCATGCATTTGTGCCGACACTCAGTCTGAGGTCGACCACATTGTTCTAAAAGCCATAAAACCACATCTGACAAAAGCTTTGCATCGGGGGGGAAACCCCTGAAATACACAACGAGGATCAGAGTTAATGGTGGACAAACGTATGTCCATTTGTCTTATCATAAGGCATGCTATCATAGGTAAGAGATGGACACAATGAGGACCAACCTCGGGAGACGTCTTTTAGCATTGTGCTGATTGAGACTGGGGGCCTTGTGTTTGATGATTCTTTTCAGATGGTCGATGGCACTTCTGCACTGCTGCAGTGTACCTGAGGAGAGAAGAGCACACAAATGAGATTACAATGAATGCATTTCTTTCACATGCAACTGACACGCTATTAATCCGATGAATAATAAATGAATGCAATATATGTAAAATGCTCATTTGTATTTGTAGACGTACCATCGCCATAAAAAACGCTTCTGAAGCTTAGATTTCCCATCAACCCATTTATTTAAGAGTCTAACGACTACACGTATCATTGAGTTTCTTTTCTAGGAATTTGCAGTGACAGAACAAATACCCATTGAGCGCTCATCTGAATGCGTGAGTGCCATACTCTCCACAAATATGATGAGAACTTCAAAGACAAACTGCTCCACCAAGGAATTCTCCTCTCTGCAGGAACAAACAGGCAACGCCACTGTGTGAAAACAGTACACAACTGCACATCTGTAATAATATGAAATCACTTCTCTCACGCTCAGACCTGAACTGTCTGTAAATACTGTTGAATGCTAAGGCAGCACCAAGTCTTTTGAACCCATTGGGGTGGAGAGCCAAGCTGTAGATCCTCTTAAACAGGGACTTCATATTAGTGGGACTCCTCTCCTGCTGCTGGGGGGTGGTTTGTTTGATTGACCATTTGACAAACTCCTCGATGCAGTGGCCGCAGAAGTCTCGCAGGGTGCTGTCGGTGGGGTCGACCACACCGTCCTGCAAAAATATGGACTCAGCAAAATCTGCAAGCTGCACCAATATTTTTCTCAAGATCCAAACAAATCTTCAGGCCACCAAACACAATGCTATAAAATAAGTATATGAGAATATGAAACATCTTTCAAGATTTTTCCAGGTTTCAAAGTGAGCAGAAACATGTGGGATAACATGTGTGCACGCATATAACATTGCTCCAATTAAGACGTTGTACTGAGAAAAAGTAATTATTACATACATGCAGGTTTGAACTTTATCCTCCAGTTATAAGACAGACTTACCAATATGGCCTCGAGAACAGCCACTGTGTCTTGGCTTTCAAACTTCTTGTTGTTGGTGAACCAGTGAATCAGCTGCATGACCAGTGGTTCGAAGAGCTGCCTGGTCACCTGAAACAGATTCATCCAATGACGTGTGTGAAGGACACATTATGACCTGAGGTGGGACCTGAGGTCACAGGGGGCACATACCTGATCGACGTCACAGGCCAGACGCAGTAGCACAGGAAACAGTCTCTTGTTCAGCTTGTACATAGGAGGCAAACTATTCTTGCCTTCCACCATCTGAGCACTCTTTCCCACCATGTAGACCACCAAGCTGTGGAGCAGCTCACAAGCTGCAACCTGCATCAGAGACATCAACAGCTAGACTGTAATATAGTTTCTACTTAAGTTTGCATCAATGTCATCGGTGTCTGATGTTGCACCTTGGTTTGTCTGTCACTTGTGGACAGAGCCAGTTCGCTGATGCGGGGCAGAAACGGATCGAGGTAGATGACTGGCTTCATGTCGGCGAACGGGACGGCGAAACTCAGCCGTCTCTCCGAGTCCCAAGCGACGAATTTCTTCATCATCTCCTCTGATGAGACCACTGAACGTCAAAGCAGATGCTTCGTGTCAACCAAAAAGATCGGGTTCTTGGAACAACAAAAGCTGTCTGTTTCAAAATGTCAGTGTATAAAACCAGGAGCAGGTCGGATGTGTGAGTCCAGATACCCGTTACAAGATTCCTGTTCAGTTTTCCCCCCAGGTGACCGAGCAGTTTCACCACACGGAGCCTCACGGAGACCAGAGGAGCAGCTTCCTGCAATCAAACACAGTGTTCCCACAAACATGTAGCTGCTGGGCTCAGATCAGTTCCCATGCTATTTTATAAACTGTCCATGAGAAATTCAAATTCAGAAATTCCAAAATGTGTTTTTCCCATTTTTCTCATTCGTTACCATGGAAAACTGGTTGGAATGTTTCAGCAGCCTTGTCATCACTTTGCCATATCCTTTGTCACTTCTGGAGGACAAAGAGGACATCACCTCCCAGCTGCTGTCATCTTTGGCTGAAGTCAACAACACGTGAGTTAGAACTTTCATTCACTCGCCTGATGTCTCCATTTCATATTTTAAAGTAAACTATCCATTAGCTCCAAACAAAAGTGCCAGTGACACTGGAATGCTTACAGTTGCAGGTGGTGGTTTTCAGGTATCCGTCCAGCAGAGGGAGGATGGTGGTGTAGCAGCGCTGCAGCGTCTCCAGAGGAATGTGAGAGGACCAGTCCTCAAGGGCATCCAGAGCGGCATTAGCCAAAGGAACATGGCTCAGACCCAATTTCAGAGCCGCCTGGAGGCCACATGTAGACAGACAACACATCAGTATTTGTATGTTGTGTCCTGTACTCCTGTTACTCCTGTTTTTGTTTTGCAGTTGCTTTTTCCCACCTCAAGAGCAGGTGTGTAGGCCTTGATGTCCAGAGCAACAATGTTGTGGTGCAGCGAGAGGACAAATGTCAGGCAGGACGACAGCAGCTCATCTTTGTACTGCTTCATTCTCACACACACCTGTCGGGAAAACAAACACATGTATGTCTCCGGGTTTATTCCGGGTTACTACATTCCAAGGAAATACAAGACAAAGGCTTCGTACCTCTTTTCCAAACTTTGAGAGGAGTGCAAAACAAGCACTTTTCACTGCATCGCCCTCGGTGGATGTGGAGCTCCTCAAGCCGACTCCCTGTTTAACAGCAGATTTTTACTTGTATATTCAACATGTGTTTGCAGGACTTAAAAACAATGTTTTCTGTCATGTTGACTCAAACTGTGATCTGTCTAGACAACCTGTAAAGCGCCCTGACACTGAGTCCTGTATGACAACCACACATTTTACCTGGTAGTACTTGATTCGCTTGGCAATTTTCATGGTGACAGATAGCAGCTTGTAAAAGCCACTGACAAGTGGGTTGTGTATGGAGTGGAGGATGAGCGCGTGGCTTAGCGGATACATCCAGGACTGAAAATACTCCACATGTTTCGTCTGCAGCAACTCGCTGTACGGGGCAGGAGAAGAGACATGGTTACTGATTGGGAAATGGGATTAAGATTTTTGACACCAATGACAGAAATTGAAAACGAATGTGGAAGAGACCAGTTCCTCTCAGTAAGGCTAAACGGTGCCACGGATAAGATATAGATGCAGAGAGTGTTTGTGTTGTGTCTCCATCACCTGCAGAAGTCAACCAGGTTGATAAAGGCAGTGAAGTCCTTGACCTTATTAGGCAACAGATGAGCTGTGGGGTCAGATGATGGCAGGGCGTGGGCTGTGGCATCTGGAGCCTGAGACACAAGGAAACAAGGTTGTCTGAAGATGCTGCCAACACAATGTATGCAACTACAAAAACACGCCTTAGTATACAGCTGCTGATCACATGAGGTGCAGGACACCCTCTGGGGTTGTTGTGTTAACACTGAATGACAATGGACTGGATCAAAGTGGAGCCTGAGTGTGAGATCTCACCTCCTCGCCTGTTGTCACCTTCTGCACAGACAGGTCCAACTTCTCCACTATCCTGAGAATCGATTTCACCAACTCATCGTAAAGGAGGCGGCTCAGCGACACTAGAGCGGCGTTATGAATTTCAAAAGCTGCGTCCAAGAATCCTGAGTCCTGTCCAGGAAGAGACAGAGAATTCAAGTTCTCTCGGGTTTAGACATTTTTCCGACAAGGAAGGTTTGTTTTGGATACGACTGGATCACAGGATCCATCTCCTACAGAAGTTGTGTGCTTTATGCAGCCACATTCATTATAGTGCTACAGGTGATAAAGCATTTGTAATAACTTGAAAACAGACATGCTCTGGCTTCCACTGAGATGCCAAATACATCATATAGTCCGGCTTAATAGAGGACAGAGCTTTACCTTCAGCTGATCACAGTCTAAAAGTCCTTTAAACAGGCCAAGGTAGTTGTGACTAGATGGAACCTTCCACTTTCCAGCTTGAACTTGGGAAGACTGAGAGGAATCGTTTCCAATGTCTTTGTTCTGGGGGGAACAAGGACAAAAGAAAAATCCTACATCTGGAATCAATCACTTCAGAGCTGTGTGTTATTTAATGAAAGGACACGTAAGAGGATGCACCTGACCTCAGGGAGCATGATGGGTTTCGAGCAGACTCGAATCAGGCCCTGGTGCACTGGAAGAGAAGCAAAGTGAATCCCTCAGCAGGTGCTGTGTGCTACCTCATCTCTAACATAACAGCCACATACTGTGGCTGTGAAGAAGAAGGTTAGCATCTCCATGGACGCTGGTTATTTGATTGCGGTGCGTTGTGCTCATGTTCAACATACCAACTGAACCGATGAAACTCCACAGCACAGGTCCTTTAGAGGCTATGGCAACCAGCACCTTCAGGATGGACCTGCAACACGTGGTCTGCATTCTCTCACTGTACTGAGGAAAGCTGTCAATCTGCACCACCAGGAGTCGCTCCAAGAGGGGTGTGTACACCTCTGGGATCTTAGACCATGGAGATAAAGCAGAGGGGTCAAGTGAGATGTACAACCAGTGGTAGATGTAGAAAAATACCGAAAAGCTGTGATAAAAAAAACAACATCTCAAGGTAGTGAGTTTGATCAGATGTTGACTCTGCTGGACATAAGTGAATGAGAGACTGTGAGCTCGTTACCTTGTCCAGGTGAATGAGGACACTGGCTATAGAGTCCAGGAAGCTGGGCAGCTGGTAGAAGCTCTCGTCCTCCTCGTCAGACTCCGTCAGATACATCTGCTTACAGCGCTGAATCAGCTCTGTGTACATCAGGTCCACGTCTTGCTGACAAACTTTCTTGCACGGCTGCAACAGATTGTTTTTGCTTTTTGTGTGAAGAACATAAGCTGAAAGACTAAACTCAAGATCCGTCTCATTTCATTAAAAAATAACTCTTTAATCTGCAGTTGGAGCAAACAAAGCTGGACACATACAGCTGCAAAGAATCCGTATCCTCGAATGGCGATGGACAGCTCCTTGTGTGTCGAGTCCATGGTCCGAATGATACCGCAGAACTTCTGCATGAAAAACTTCAGCTTACTTTTATGCTCCTCCGTGTTTTCGGCCACTAGCATTGCAACCTGAAAAATGACAATGTTGGACAATATAAATGTTTTTATGTTGTTTTTGTGGAACAGTGCCACTGATTCAATGTCTTATTGGGATATATTTGTTGAAGTTATAATTCTGGCCAACCTGTTTGAGGAAGGCCTCAAGTGCATAGTAACTCGTCTTCTTCATCTCAGCGTTGATGTGTCCACAGAGCTTGGACATGGCCTCAAATAAGGTCTTGTAGTGATCCATCAGGCAGCCGCTGAACTGGGATGCATGTCTGGCTAGTAACCTCAGCCCAGCTGTTAAGGACAAGACATCAATGTTAGTAGCTTTCCTAAGAGCAATGTCTTCATGTTGCTATGGAGACAGTGGGCCTTACCAAATGTGACAGCATAGCGATTAATTTCCATCTAAAACAGAAACATAACAATCAGCCACAAACCAGTTTATACTGTATAAACATGAGTCAATATGATGAGTGGCGTGCAACATGATGTCAGTTTCACTGATTTTGACAACAGCTGAATCCACCTGTAAAAGCCTGGGTGACATTTACCTGGGGCGTGATCGCCTTCATGGCAAACTGAAAGATCTCCTTACACGTTGCTGGATCTGCAAGTCAGAGACACAAACTAATCAACTCATCTTGAACTTTTAGACAGACCAGTTAGAATCTGTTTTCAAAGTGAATGCAGACACAAAAGTGCGCACACACACACACACACACACACACACACACACACACGCACACACACACACACACACACCTTCTTCCATAGTTTTAGTGAAGTTGACCATTAGAGCAGTGATTCCGGTCAAACATCCAGCAGCAACAATCAGTTTTGGTTCCTTTGTTGAAGACATCATCTAAAAAAAGGAAACACAAACCCAAATATTTAGCACAAAATCTGTTATTCAACTGATCGATCGATTGATCCACTGATCGGTACCTGATCTTTCAGCTCCCCCAGATAGGCTTTGTAGAGTTTGTCAGAGTTGTTGATCATCTCACTGGGGTGAACCTCTGCCAGGACTCCCAACAACGCATAGATTTTGCCAAGCACTATACCAAAAAAAGATAAAAGAAAAAGGAAAATATTTCAGTCTTTCTCCTCCAAAAAAAAATCTGACACCAAAACTCGTCTTCAAGCTATCGCTCACCTGTGTCTGGTAGTTTGCTCTTCTGGCACAGCTCACTGTAGAACCTGCTGAACATTTCACTGATTCTAAAGTCTGCGGCAACACTCGAAGCCTTTGTTGTCTGAAGAACCTGAGAAGACAATCTGACATGAGTAGGTGCTCATCAGCCAAAACGCAGGAGCAGTAGTTCATTAAAACATGATGACACAGACTCTCACAGGAAGAGTCCTCCTCAGGTCTGGAGCAGCGCATGTTCAAGGAAACACGGCAGACGGCAACAGAAACAAACCTTAATGAGGAGATCCAGCACTTGAGTCCTACACTTGGCCACTTTATCCTTTATATAGATAACCATGCATGTGTCCTGCATAATAAACAATCAATAAAATGATATTAGTACAGTTTGTGGTACTACAGACCTGTCATGTGTTACTCTGACAGGTGAGAAGACATAGTGAGAATACATCTTTATACGTGCTGACGAAATCACCACGCACAGCCAGAGGACTCACTCTTATGTCTGTTGCGTACGTCTTCTCCCATCCTTTGACTCGGTGTGAAACCTTGTCCAAGAATGTCCCCAGAAAACACAGGATCTTACATCTAGTGTCCCTGAACTGGGAGACAGGGGTTCGAGTCAAACATAAGGACTTCTGATTTTACTGTGTTACTGTGCACAAGACTCTGTGATGCTCACCTCATCAGACGATAGGCACTTCCTGAGGAAGCTGAGCAGTCCGTAGTCTTTCGAAAACAATAAGGACATCTGTAAAACTGCCGTGTGGAATCACATGGAAATATTGTTAATATTAATTAATATAATATTTATTTGTTCATAATCTTTGATCGTGCTGATATGATCAGTCAATCACCTTTATGCTCTGGTTTACTTGTGAAACATTTTAACATGCTATCAAGATAAGTGATTAATGAATCAAGATCATAATTGTAGATCGACCGTCTGTAATGATAAGTGATTAGCTGCAGCATCACTCTTCTCAGTCTGTGCATCATAAGAACCAGCTGGGTCCAGGATGCTGAGTCACGTGATCACACATGTGATGCTTTGACTTTCATATGTTAAAGACTGGTCATGTGTGGTCAGAACATCCTGATGTAACGTGTTTCAGTAAGTAACGCTGCACTTATTACACCATGTGCACACACGCCTGCAGTGGCGCTATGACGCCCATCCACTGAGAGCTGTGATTTGACGGCAGGAGTCACGTGGTTGTGACTCTTTGTTATGACATTGTGATGCCGCCCACTGCGTGTGTTAGCGGGAGATGCTAATAATACAAAGTTAATAAAGAAAGTTGTCAAAGTTACGGAAACATTTCCTGCACACGGCGAACTGCTCGGCAGCAAAGGACTTTGTGTCTGTCTCACCGAGATCACTCTCGGTCGGTGTCAACATGCATTCCTGTCCCAAGTCTTCCACTGTGTCCAGGCTTTTCAAAGCCGCAGCTCGGCAGTCTGCATCGGACAGAGCCTGGTGCAGTGTGAGGAGGAGGCCGTGGATCCCTCCAGCCGCTCCACCGACAGACGACATCTCCAGGCCGAGGCGCCCACAGGAGACACACAACAAAAACACAACACGCGCCGCGCAGTCATTCAGAGCTGCAGCAGGAAGTAAAGACCGTGCTCAGGGACACCGGAAGTCACGCCACGGGAGTGTCTAAGTAAAAGCTTCCTCTTCCTACTCCTCTTCTTTTATTATTATTATTATTATTATTATTATTATTATTATTATTATTATTATTATTATTATTATTGTTGTTCCCGCTACTTTGATAATACTTCCGGTGAAGAGGTTCAAAATAATACCTTGAAACTGAACGATCTTGTAGGACTCAAAGTGGCCACTGGGTGACATTGTATACTTAAGTCAACTGGGTCATGCCTTGCAAATTATTTATCTTCATCCTGCGGTCTTACTAACTGGAAAGATTTTACTATGTTGGATGATGAACAAAAAAGCAACCAAACAAGAACACCAGATGAACACGAGACGGACACAAACATGCTTCATCATGCACGTGCAGAGAGGGGTTCATTAGTGTTTTTAACTGTTTGTTTGTTTAAAATGACATGTTCCATAATAAAGTGTTAAAAAATAATTGTTTGTTAATATATATCAAGGATGTGGGGGGGGGGCTTGACTAATTAATGGATTTCCATAAACTGTGATGATGATTTGATTTTTTTATGCCTGTTGTACCCTAATGTTACCAGCTGATGGCAATAATGCACTGTGTGTTAAACGCCGGTTCATTTTCACTGCTGATGGCTGAGAAGTCTTAAAGATCCTTTTCCCATGTAGTTGAGTAATAATCACATTCCACAATAAAAACTTTCCATGGATGGAAAGTTTATGTTGCTGGATATGTCACAGTCACAGTTTAAAACATTTTGCAGTCAAACAAGCTGTCATATTTAAAAACATTATTCCTCACCAAACACCTTCAATAAATGTTACTAGACAGACAGGCAGGCAGACAGACAG
>JAFBJQ010002961.1:169682-186910 GCA_016785345.1 Trinectes maculatus
ATTATTATTATTATTATTATTATTATTATTATTATTATTATTATTATTATTATTATTATTATTATTATTGTTGTTCCTGCTATTTTGATAATACTTCCGGTGAAGAGGTTCAAAATAATACCTTGAAACTGAACGATCTTGTAGGACAACTGGGTCATGCCTTGCGAATTATTTATCTTCATCCTGAGGTCTTACTAACTGGAAAGATTTTTACTATGTTGGATGATGAACAAAAAAGCAACCAAACAAGAACACCAGATGAACACGAGACGGACACAAACATGCTTCATCATGCACGTGCAGAGAGGGGTTCATTAGTGTTTTTAACTGTTTGTTTGTTTAAAATGACATGTTCCATAATAAAGTGTTAAAAAATAATTGTTTGTTAATATATATCAAGGATGTGGGGGGGGGGCTTGACTAATTAATGGATTTCCATAAACTGTGATATGATTTGATTTTTTTTATGCCTGTTGTACCCTAATGTTACCAGCTGATGGCAATAATGCACTGTGTGTTAAACGCCGGTTCATTTTCACTGCTGATGGCTGAGAAGTCTTAAAGATCCTTTTCCCATGTAGTTGAGTAATAATCATATTCCACAATAAAAACTTTCCATGGATGGAAAGTTTATGTTGCTGAATATGTCACAGTCACAGTTTAAAACATTTTGCAGTCAAACAAGCTGTCATATTTAAAAACATTATTCCTCACCAAACACCTTCAATAAATGTTACGAGACAGACAGACAGGCAGACAGACAGGCAGACAGACAGGCAGACAGGCAGGCAGACAGGCAGACAGGCAGGCAGACAGGCAGGCAGGCAGGCAGGCAGACAGGCAGGCAGACAGGCAGACAGGCAGGCAGGCAGGCAGGCAGGCAGGCAGACAGGCAGGCAGACAGGCAGGCAGGCAGGCAGGCAGGCAGGCAGGCAGGCAGGCAGGCAGGCAGATACCAAATTTAAGAATTATTTTAGATACCACATTCAAATACAAAGATTTTGTCTTTTAAAAGAATATAATTAGTCAATATAACAAGTCTTAAGGTAGATTAATTCAGACAAGGCAATCGGATGCAACGGTTGCGCGACCAGGGTCTTTATTTTGAAAGGGATAACAGGATGTTAGCCTGAATGTTGAAACAGCTGTTGTAATGGAGGACTCCGCACACACACAGACACACAGAGGGGAGGTGTGTGAGTGTGAGTCAGAGTGAGTCACAGTGAGTCAGTGGACGTGGAGACATCAGCTGTGGAGGAGAACTCCGCTCGGTAGTCGTGGATCCATGCGTTTCTCCTGCTTCTGGACGACTTCCTCTCGTGCTGTGATGTTCCGGGCCTCAGCTGCAGGTTTGTGTTTACGTGTGATTGTGTCTGATGACTTTACGTAGTTACGTTCACCACGCGGGAAACTGCCGACCAGCTGATCCTGGTATTTAACCTCGGCGGAGCGATCTCCTCCCGGGATCCGTCCGTTTTAAAGTTCTCCCCGTGCTGCTGCTGTGTTCAGTCACATGAGTCCGCTGGCGGTCGCTCCGATCTGTTTCTGAAGCAGAACACTTTAATTCGGCGTCTGTTGAACACACGTAGAGTTCATGACTGCACAGAAATCCTGACTTTGTTTTCTCTCAGCGCTCAGGTGAGGGAGGAACTGTAACAATGACAATGAGACTTCATGGTGATTTGTAGTTGTCTCATGCTCAGCAGTGAACTGAAATCTTCACATGAACGGTGTGACGTTAACCTGTGATGACGTCATGTAGCATACTGGTAGAAATGAGGTGGTTTCATATCATATCATATATATTCATTTCACGGTGAATGTAAATAGAGAACAGGTACATTGAATGAGTCGGACACACACTTTGTGGGCTGTTCGATGAAGAGTCGTTACAAATGATGCTCTGTGTCTTGTATCGTTACTGACTTTTGATCAAGTGACGTCATACACAAAGAGAGATAGTGAAAATGCATTAGTTGAGCTGTGACATCTCATTTGATGAAGGTGAGAACTTTGAGGAGCCTGAAATTTAAGCTTCAGATTGGTTTGTTGCTCTCTCTCTCTCTCTCTCTCTCTCTCTCTCTCTCTCTCTCTCTCTCTCTCTCTCTCCGTGTGTGTGTGTGTGTGTGTGTGTGTGTGTGTGTGTGTGTGTGTGTGTACTGTCATGTTGCTGCTGTTGTTACTTGTCAGTACTAAGAGTCTTCTCTTTCCTTGGCACCGTCCTTCATTCCAGTCGTGGTGCAGTGCCAGGTCTGAGATCAGAGATACACAACAGGAGAACAGTCAGCAGGAGAAGGCCACAGCAGTAAGACATGCTGGCTGCCATGCTGCGCCAGGGCACTGCCGGAGGAGCTGGCGGAGGAGGTGGTGGAGGTGCTGGAACCAAACTGTCTCTAGGTATCTCCCGCCTCTCTGGCTCCAGCTGGGGATCATCGGGATCCACCCGGGTCTCCAAGAGCAGTGCGGAGAACTCGGAGAGCCCAGACGTCCCCGCCTCAGACCCAGACTACATCATGCAGCTGGTCAGTGACGTGCGCAGGTTTGCCGACGCACTTCTCCAACTCAAAGAAGTTTTCAACTCCAAAGGTAGGTTTGAAAAGAGTGAAGAGTGGGAATCAGTGTTTGTGACGTCTGACTGAAAAGTACAATGTGATCCTTCAACAGAACAACCCTTATTTGAGGCCCAGATGTCTCACACTTGACCCGTTGTGTCCCCTGTGTCCTAACTTTGCTATAAGCGCGTCTCCTGCTTTTCTCCAAGTGACAGTGGAGGCTGCCTGTTCATGATTTGTTGCCACAACAGGTGACCACTGTGAATGTGGGCTTTTCGATAAGTTACAGTATGTGAGTGCTTCCAGGTAAAGGAAACGTCCGCTTGTTTCCCAGTGTCTTGTGATGACATCATGGTTCAGCTCTGCTCTAGCTGCTCCACACTCTTTATTTGTGGCTCATAAACAAGATGCATGCATCCTTTTTGAAATCTTAAAAGACGCTGTGGAAAGAAGTGTAAGCAGGGCCAGATAGATTGATAGTGTCGCTGCCAGCAGCTCTTGTGCACACACTGTTGCTTTCACCACAGTGCACACAGTGTCTATCAGTGTTTTGTCCCGCTGTGGCCTTGGCTGCACGGTCACTCAACCACACGTACATGGCTTCATCCCGAGTTGGATTTTTGAACTCGCCGTTTCTTTCTGTGAAGTTTGCCTTCAACTGTTGTTTTTTTCCCTCATTCATGCTTTATCAGGTATCTGGGAAATAAATAAAAAGACTTTAATATGGTGAAAACAGAGCATTCAGATCTGTTTGTTATTCTTGGAGCAGGAGATTTTTTTTTTAGACTCATTAAACCACTGATTGTTAGGCGTCGCCTTGTCAGTGATTGGATGGATCATTTCCAAAACATTTGAAGTGCACAGAGAAGCAATGGCTTTTGGATTAGACCCAAATTTGTTGACTGCCTCCCATGAACTGGTAGGGATGGACTTGAGTTGCGGTGAAGAGTTGTGGTGAAGGTGCATATGGTGGGCCCTGCAGTGGTGGTGGTATCCTCTCTCCCTCGTTAGCACTGTGACATAACAGCCAAACCCTGGGGCCAGGAATCCCAGGCCATTGTTTTTGTCTGGAGAGGTCAGTAAAGCTGCTTGACCTGGCTGGACGTGCTGGTGAAGAACAGGACTCACTGTGACCTATCAACATGTCACACGTCAGAGCAGAAAACCATCATGTTCAGGATCAACGCCTGCAGAAACCCTGTTGATTTAAAAGAGGAATATGCTGTTGTGCACTTCAGCGTTTTTTTTAATTGTCTTGTCAGCGTGCACATCCAGGCTTTTGTTGTGTTGTGTGTTTGCATAGCTGTCATAGTAAACATTCTGCTTTTTTTTCCTTGTCACCAAGAAACCAGTTTATAATTTGAGCGACCTACAAACCAGTCGCACACACTGTATGTACAAGTACTCTGTTCCTAATGCAACTGCACATGATCTGTAGGGGCCAGTGAGCACAGGCTCAGTTACGCAAACAGAGTCTGATGCAAACACGTGACTGCAGAGCAGAGGATTCTCATCAGAGGGCTTGTTTGGGCTAAATACAGGAAAGGGCCGATTTGGAAAATGGGTCCGTTTACTCTTTGGAAAAGTAAAAAAGAGGCCATTGTGTCTCAAAGTGATTTCAAACTCCAGGAATTTTCTTCCGACTGTTGTTCTCACATGTTATTCCACTGCACAGTCGAATACGATTTGAGAAATCCTTCCAGATTTGGTCATGTGTGAAAATGAAATCAGGAAATTGGCTTGATTGGCTTTTATTTTGTTGGCCATACCTGGATGTTTGTACTTGTTGTACTTGTTGTCAGTAGTAATCTTCAACATATCATTGTTGTGGTTCAGGTCTCTCCAGCACAGCATGGTAACAGACTGTTGGGAGGCACTGTCGTGTGGTCTGACTGAATGTGGTTTAGATCCCCCAGTAATTTATGACCATATTGTCTCTGCAGTGCCGCTTCACAATAGCTGAGACCTCTCATTCCTCTGGCCATTCATTTTTCTGTCTCTAACCACCCAGGCCCAGTAATCAGGTGCAATATTCCGCCTCGAGCCCCGCAGCCCTCTCAACATGGCCTGTATTCACCGTGAACCATGTGACTTTGACACTCATTGTCCCGGGAGACATCTCCGGAGCGGCACGCTGCTGCTGACTGGCAGCTTTTACAGATGTGATACTTTCCCAAGTAGTGAATAGCTATGGTCTGCAGGACTGGTCCCTGGAGGAGATGGGGGTTGGGGGGTTGTCTGGGGTGATCTTAAACCCATTCCTTCAAAAAAGTTCTATTTATAAAAAAGGAGCAGTGCCTTACATGGTGTGGTCACAGCCAGTGACGCATGAGTGGATTTTGTTTTTACTCCTGCCTGAGAAGAAGCTGTTTATGTGGCGTCATTGTTGGCAGGTCAGAGCTGAGAACCTGTCCCAGCTTCTCCTCAGTCAGAGCTGAGAACCTGTCCCAGCTTCTCCTCAGTCAGAGCTGAGAACCTGTCCCAGCTTCTCCTCAGTCAGGGCGGAGAACCTGTCCTAGCTTCTCCTCAGTGGGACAGATTGGTACATTCATTACATGAGGTCCCGACCTAGTCCAGAGTCCCCTCGTGAAGGACACGTATGTAATTGGTGGGGATTATTATGTCGAAGGTTGATCCTGACCGGGGTCACTGAGGACGTCTGGGGAGCAGATGAGCTGTGGAGGTGGTCCTTGTGGCTTTTGTGTTTGAGGTTGAGTGGGGGCCCTGAAGCTCTCCATCATAAGATTAGTGTAACAAACATTTGGCTCCCACCTGCGTTTACTCGGCGAGCTCTGCAGCATGTTGTTGTGCGTCTCCTTGTCTATTTTTAAAGTGAGGGTGTATAAGTGTGGCTGAGCGTCAGACTGGGACAGGTGTGTGTCATCAGTACTTCACTCCACGGCTTTGCCAAGCAGAATTACAGACGTCAGCTGCTCGGGAATGAAAACGGCATCAGCGAGCAGTTGACTCAGTGACCACAAGGAATCTTGTTGATTGAATGAGACACTGCGTGAATATTAATAAACAGTGTTTACAGAGGAGCGGTCTAATTATTTATAATTTAATTTATTCTAATTAATTAATTACGTTGAGATGTAGGCACGATCATTACATTTATGAATTTACTGTTGTTTCCTCTGCAGGAGACCTGAAGCTCCATTTTTGTTTGCACTTGTGAACCAGTGACTTTTCCTCTTGTGTGATGGCTTTTGTGTTAACATGTTGTCACCTCTGTGAATGCTCACCTCCACTTTTCTTATTCTTATTCTTATTCTTATTCTTATTCTTATTCTTATTCTTATTCTTATTCTTATTCTTATTCTTATTCTTATTCTTATTCTGGCTTTTAATTACATATATTGCAATGCAGCACATTAATTACTAGCCGACGAGCATTGACCCGTAATTCATTCTGCCTGATTAATTTTTGAATCTTGCCTATTTTCAAACAGTCGCTGTGCATAAAATCAAGGTTAGAGCGCAGCTCCGTCATCATTAGTCACACGTTCAATTTGTCAGTGTTACTGTGTGACTCGTGTCCACTCACTTACTCATGTCAGCAGTGTGTGTGTGTGTGTGTGTGCGTGTGTGTGTGTGCGTGTGTGTGTGCTCTTTTTTCTCACAGCAGACTTGTTGTTCAAGGTTTTAATGATTAACAATTCAGGGCTGAAAATGTTCCACTTGTGTTGTGTAAAGTACAGTGATGCGCTGTAACGCACCTGATCGCTCCCTGAGCAACAAGTTTGTGGCAGGAAACCAAAATTTGTTTTTAGATAAGCGAATCATTCTTGGAAAACCCAAAAAGGGTTTGGCTGCTGCATTGATGTTGAGCTAAGTTTTGTTTGTTGCGTTTGCTTTTGTGTCTTTCGTCGAAAAGTGTATGTGGGAAAATAAGTTGTTCCGTTTTGGAAGTCTGAGCATGACGTTCGAGCTTTGTGGGAAAGGGATTTAGCTCCAGGTCCTCAGAGAAAGCCTAAATACTATTTTGGTGATTTGTATTCTAAATCACCCGTTGTGCAGGAGCAGCCTAAAATTAGCCCTACTTGGGCTTTTCTCTAACCATTCCAGTCTTAATAGCTGTAACTGAGCTGTGTTTAAACAGTCTGTCCCACTGGGTCTGGGATCCACTGAAAAAATCCACACAGCGAGCTTCTTCTTGCCTCCGAAAAGTTCCTTTTATGGTTCTTGTTCCTGTGCCCATATTTAAAGCCACTGTAAATTATCTCTGGTCCAAGACAACTACCTTTCATCTGTTGAAGCTCAAGTTACATCACCAGCCCCTAAATGAAAAATCAAAAGATCTCCATTAAATACTGAAGACTTCTCAAGCCAGCTACGCCGTTTCATGAGCTTTATAACCATTACTTTGAATTGTTTTGGGTTGATCATTGTTTGAATAGTACAGACATTGTCTCAGCATCACTTGACGTGCGAGGGATGGATGTTTGGAGTGCAGAGAATAGTGACATGTGGAAGGTCCGTTTCTATCCTAACACAAAACAGGAAGTGATATATTGCAAGAACCATCAGCTGAAAATCTGTCTTTTGGCACAGCACAATGTGCGCAATTATGGCATGCATGTATACAGGTGGCAAAACTATCCTGAGCCGTCATGTTTAATGGTCTAATTCTAATTGAAGATTTGTAAGTTGTTTTCAAGTCGCCGCTCCCTCTTTCTGTGTCCCTCCTTCTTTCCCTCTGCAGAGATTTATGTGCCGGGCACTGTTGCCGGAGGAGCTTTGTTCTGTCCATGTCTGCCACACACTGAGACTGAGGTCCAGGATTCCCACACTGCACAGGACGAGCTGAGGATTGTGGGCTCTGATAGGGAGCTCGGCTTGAAACATAGAGGTGGTGGAGGTTTCATGTACACAGCTGAAACTTTATTTCTGGCTGTAATACAAGAAATTTCCACTTTTGATGTGATCAGGACAGAAATGCTTGAGTAAATAGCTTTCTATGGTGGTGGCCCCTGAACCTGTGGCATTGGATGAGAACAATCTGTGTGAAATCCTCTGCTTTTATTCACTTGATGTGGCTGTACGCACTATAAAACCTAAATATCTGACTCTGGGTGAGAAGTGCTTATTCATTTACAACATGGCATCAAGGCCAGTGATGCCTTTCACAATGCTGCTCTTGTTCACTGGAAAATCTGCTTGGCCAGTTCTCATATCACCAGCATTGATCGGGCTACTTGTGGAACACTGTAAATATACTGGCCTCATTGTTCCCTTCTCCGTGTGCCACATTTTGCAGAGATTTTTTTTGGTGTGATTGGCGAACACTTAACAGGTTATCAGCACCGTTTATTGTAAATACCTGTGTATTAAGGATGACAACCGGCATGATAGGCTCTTTTCTGCCAGGGTCCCTGCTTATATTTGACTGGGTACAGCTCATAACTCGTAAAGGCCAAAGGATCTGATAGGAGACCAGCCATTGTCTTTCTCTGCAACCCTCTGTGAGCATAGGAACTTCAGTTGCTGTGCTCAGTGAAATGAAGAGAGCAGGAACAAACTGAGCGTGAAGCATCAGTCAGGAGGATCCACTGGAGTCTGTCTGGAGACTCATATTAGATCCCATATTAGATGAGGTTTGTATAGAAGTGGATTGAACATGCCACAGAATATGGCACAATGGCTACAATGTCTGTGTTTCTGTTTTATATGGGATTCTGCATATTTCATAATGACCCAGTGATGCAGAAGGTGAACTCTTGAGATGTTTGTCTTCTAACCAGACATCATGTTTATTAAAGAATGCAGCTGTAGGTTTTAAAAACAATGCATTACCTCTCAATCACCCAGTTTTGAAGTTGTGTTTGGCTGCTCTCAAGCACTTAAAGCCCATTTGCTCTGGATTAGGATTCTAGTCAAGCTGAACAGTGTCCTCTTGTTCTCAATGCAGTGTCCACTCCCCAAACCCAGCCCCTAAGCCCCACCACCATAAAATAATCCTTGGACAGGTGTACTAAAGGGGCCCATCTTGGCGTTTGTTATGGACAGACCTCCCAACTTCCTCACCTGCTGATGTTTCTTTGCCTGCATTACACAGCTTGTGGAGTTATGTTAGTGTCTTCAGGCTACTGCCTGACCAGTTTGGGTGCCAGCGAGAGGTTGAACGGAGCGATGTTTTTTTTTTTCTTAAAGAAAGCAGAGATGAAATGCTGGCCCTCTCAGCTTTGCGTCAGCAGTATGCCTGGTGATGGTGTTGGTGATGTGCGGGGATATCTGGAGGGAAAGGTAGCCTGTCTTTCTTCACTGTGACAAACAGTGCTGAGGAGAAATGCCAAAGGGGGGGGGGGGGGGGGGGGGGGGTTTGGGGGGGGGGGGGAATCTTCATTCCACACTTATCTCATGGATACTAACATGACCAAGGGTAGACCTTTTTATGTTGAGTAGACAGAAATTTTGGAATATTTGACACGGTTACTATTGAAATTTCGGGTAATTTCTTGTAAAGTCAGAATGTGATGCTATTTTTAGTAAAACATTTGGAGTATATGGTTATATCATGTAGTCCTTGCCATCAGGTATTTCCTGCCTAATGCCTGTATTGAGCATACTTTTCTCTGGCTTTTGGCTGACTGAGCTAAAGGCTAACAAGCCTGACAAAGCCTAAAGCCAGCGGAGGCGAACATAAAAGCCCCCCACCTAGGCGGAAGGTGCTATGTGTCTAGCCCAGGGCTCTTTTTTAAATGGCAGGTCTTTGTGCGTGCAGTCATGGGAAAAAGAGCTTCAAAGGTGAATCAACGGGGAATGGCTCAGTATGAAGAGCAAAAGTCTAGGAAGGCAAAGGTCCCATGCCTTTTACCAGCCCCATGTAATCTACTAATCCGTGGAGTGGACCGCCGGTGGTCTGTCGACAGAGGTTGGCCAGGGCAGCTGACCACGGGAAGTAGGTTGAGGAGCAAGATACCAAGGGATGTATGGGCCACCCATTGCAGTGACCCTGCCTAAGTGTTAAAGGTTAAGTGGACCCATTTTGCAAGGGCCCTTTATATTTGGGCAAATAGTTCGACATTTGGACAGAAATGATCGGGTCATTTTTAGCTGTGAGTTAGGGAGGAAATGTGAAAGAATGTGGCATTTCACCTTAGCCAATTAAAGAGGAATCCATTTGAAGAAAACAAAGGTTACAGAGTCACACAGTGATTGATTATTAGACCCACATTTGGTTTCTAGTCTTTTGAAGAAGAGGTCAAGTCTCAAAGAAACCCAATGAAACCCAACCATACCAGAGCTTTTGATGAATGCACAATTTTTTTTAATCAACTACAGAGTCCTACTTGGTTATTTGGAAAGTGAGGCGAAGGAATGTCGAGCTCTACCACAGCATACATGATTGACATTAGTCATGTGGAACCAGTCTGCCGCGCGGTGCCTTGGTTTGATCGGACCTCGGCAGACCCAGTTGTGACATGTTTAGTGATTTCACACTTAACACGTAACAATAAGCACCCCTCCGCTCTCGCAAACGTTTTGAAGCATAAATAATACATCGCTCCCATGATTCACAATGCATGACTGAGCATAGCTAGGGTCACAGCAAAAGGAATGTTGCCAAGTCATATTGTGTCAGACCCTAATGGATGTTTTGTGTCTTCGAGAGCCGAGCTCATTGCAAAAATGAGCCATATATGGTATGAACCATAAAATGTTGGCAGTGGTAAAACCTTTTTTTTTCATTTGAAATCCGTGTAAATTGATTCTTCATTATTTTTTACTTTTTACCTATGGTTTCTTTGTAACTTAGTTGCAGTGAAATGTGGTCGATCTAGGATATCAAGGAAGAACTTAAAGACCTAATGCAAAAAAAACAAAACAAATTAGCCTTCATATCTGCCTGTTTGTTTGCCTGGGACATGTTGAAGTGAGAGCCTCAGAATGCGCTGGTATTAAGGTGTCATTTCGATGGAGAACGATCCGACAATGTTTTCATTATGGATCCCCCTCCACCCCTCACTCCGTCAACTCCCGTCCCGGCTCCCAAACAAGAGGCTGGAATGTTGGGTTTCCATGACGCTAATGAAGTAAAAACGTGGCAATGCGTTGCTGGCAGCCTCTGAGCAGCTCCTGCTCTGCGGCCTCCTTCTCATCAGGATCAGAGTCTGATCCCCCTGTAGCCTTCATTCACTAGGGCTTATTATGCCTAGGAATGTCCTTCTCTCATAACCCACGCTCAAGCAGGGATGTGGGGTGCAGTGGTAAATTCGGGACAAATCCCAAGGGAGAGTAGTACTCCGAATCAAACCCAACCCCCTTCGTCCTCCCCTGTCACTCCATACAATCCTCCCACCTCGAACCATCTCATATGGACAAAGACACACACACACACACACACACACACGCACACACACACACACACACTCACACACACTCTCACACTCACTCTCCAATCCTTTCCCGTGAAAACTGAAAAGCTGCCGCTGTGATTTATTGTTCCATAAATGTGGCAGGCCCATGAGGAAACCAGCCCCACTGTTTGCTCCCGGCCCCAGGGACAACAGCAAGTTCTCTGCACTTAAACAAGTCCTCAATTAAAAATCAGTGGTCTTTCCCAGAGAAGCACAAGGAGTTTCCCGGCAACTTGGTTGGTTATGTCAGTTTTCATGGCTAAAACCGGAACTTCATCTGCCATTGCACCTTTTTCCATTTCCAAAAACACTTCTCCAAACTTGCTATCTTAAAAATGCCGATGCCCTTACTGAAAAGCAAAATGCACTCCTTGGATGTTTATGATTCCAGCTGTACTTGGTGGGAACAATTCTCCCTCCCTTTGTCTCCTGCCCAGAATGGCAGTTGAAGGGTTAAATAATCACTCTCTGTACATTACCCAGTGTCCTGCTGGGCTGGTGGATGCAATCATAATGCCTTGCTAATTAGCCTCCATTTAGGATGGTCCAATAGGCCACACAGCCGCCATTGAAGCCTGAAGCCCATGGAAGACCCTCTGTCTTCTGGGTATTCATGGATTGGGGCTGTCCTTAGTAAACCTCTAGCATGTGGAGGCCTGATGCCTCCAGGTCTCAGGATTCAGTTTCTTGGTCAGTGAATGGGGTGTATAGCTTATGTGGGGATGATTTCAGCCATTGTGTGTATTTTGTCATTCAACACATAATGCCCATAAATGGGATCTAAACTGACCAGGACCAATTAAGGGCTTAAGGGGTGAAGCATCTCGTTGTACACTTTGACCCTTATCAAATCCTTGTGTGTTGGGATTCTCAGTGTAAGAGATGAGGTCTGTGGGAAGACTTGGTTCTGTAGAAAGTAGTGGAAATATTGCAAAAAATCTGAGGTGAGATATGATAAGATATGTGTTTTATTTTTATTTATTTATAATCTGTGTTTTAATGAGACCACCCTTTCAGTATTTGACTTGAGGCTTTGTTTATATAGAGAACTTGCATTATTTAGTCTTTTTTGGAAGTAACTGAAGAGTCACTTTTCAAACAATAAAACAGTTCAGGCTCAAACCAGTGAGAGTGACCTCTGTAGACCCACGTGCATTGATTCTACAGAAGGACTGAGTCTCAGTTTGGAGCTCTATACCAGGTCTTTTTTGTCTTGTGGGTTCTCGGGCAGCTGAAACAAAGGGACGATAAGCTTTCATCATCAAAACACCATCAGTTCTTTGGTACTGGAAAGCCCTGTGCATGACATCTGATGAAGATGGATGAAGATGGTTGCTACGGAGAAGGATAGGACTCTCCAGATCCTGTGGAGAAGCTTTTGGCAAGCTTTAGGCTACAGGGCATGTTGGCAATGAGTAAGTCACGTGCTGCTCGGACTGTCTGGAATTGCATGTCTTATGGAATCATTTTCGTTTCTCCTGGATTTTTTTTTTTTGCATCAAATGCTTGCTCTTCATCTTGAATTATTGCTTGAACTCAGTGTAGTGTAATTTCCTGTTGACTTTTCATCTCACCCAATCACTCACAACTTTGGGTTTGTGGACTGTTGTCATTTTGGAAACCACAAAACATGCATATACTGTACAACACACAATGTGTGGTTATAACAGCTTTTTTGACAGATAGTGGGCAGATTGGCTGCAGGCTTAGTCCTGTTTTTTAATTGTTATTTATTTGTTTATTATTTATTATTTGTTTGATTATTGTTTTGATGTTTTAACCTGTTGGTCAATATGATCTTGTCAATCTGCTGGTCAGTTGGCTGGATTTCCCGGTCAGGCCTCAGCTAGCTTTGTCATTGCAGCCACGCAGATCCAGCATTATTAGCTCTAATGGCAGCACCATTTGTCCCTCTCCGAAAAGAGGGCTGACGAATACAAGAAAAAACTGGTGGCAGCTAAATTCTTCTGATCCCCTCTTCCATGAGGAGGTAATCCAGGACAGGTCACAACTGGGATCCAGAATCGTCAGCACAAAATGTGGCTTTGACTGTGTGTGTGTGTGTGTGTGTGTGTGTGTGTGCACGTGTGCGTGTATGTGTCATTTCAAGAAGTAATAGGATCAAGAAGAAGAACCCGCTATTAAAATTAATTAATAGTTTATATCATACATTGTGTATCTTGTTTGATTACAGTCCAGGACAGGAACATGAAGTGACAGTGGCAAATATGCACGCAATTGTGTGTGCGTGTGCATGTGCGTGCGCATGTGCGTGTGTGTGTGTGTGTGAGAGAGGGACAGAGACATGTGAACCTTTATAGCACTTCACGGATGTCAGTAACATAGTAAATAAGTAGTAAACATTTTAAAACTCACTTTAACCTTAGTTCCTGCACTCACTCATGTTAACACAGCCATGAACCTCGATCAGGCCAAAAGCACATGATCCTGCTTAATTGATTGCAAAGTGCATTTTGTCCTTTTTATAAACGGTGATGACTCACTGTTTGTAAAGTCCCATCCAGTAAACACAACCACATACCTGAGATGCCATTTTCTCCGTGGTTAACTGCAGACTGAGCAGAGTAGCTCATATTTGTTTATGCACTCAGCTGTTGGATTAGAGCAGTTTCAGTCGTCTAGGTGTGCGGAGTTGTGTGCGGTCCCTCTGCTGTCTCGGCTGTAATGTCTAGTTGTCTCGTTGCCTGGACGGACCATTAGTGGCTCCACTGTTGACCAGAGGTGCTGTGTGAATGGATGGCAGCAGTCTGACAGGGCTGCCATGGTCACCCGCTTAACCAACAAACCTGGAATGTCATGTAGTAATCCTGTTGCCAGTGAGGTTGCACCATTCATTTAAAGCAGAGGGGGTTTTAAATAGCCCTGAGTACAGGCACTGCAGGATTTACAGCACACAGTAAGTTTACTGATAACACTTGGTGTTGAACATGACACGTTCTTCAAGAATTGATCAGGGTGGTGACATCATTTTTAAAACTGGACCTTAAAAGTCAGTTTTCTGGCCTGTACAAGACATGAAAAAACTGCTGTGTTGGCATAAATAAATGAACCATCTGCATGTCTCTGCAGAGCACCAGGACTGTCTCCATCAGGCTGTCCATGAGCGACTTGGAGAGCTGCTGCGAGTCCTCAAGTCCATCATCAACAAACACCAGAGCCTCAACTCGGTGGACATCCTCAGTACAGCTGGAACCGTCATCGCCACGGTCAAAGGTGAGCTGTGATGACCAGCGCTCCCTCGCATACGGACGCACACATACCTCGCAGCTTCCCTGCAAAACAGACCGGCTACTCCTCCACTCTTCCTTTGTGTCTGTTTTTTGTCTCTGCTTATCTAATCCCCCCCTCTCCCTTGACAGCTTTCTCTCCTGGACATCCTTGTTTTCACATCGTCTTCCCGAGACTTAAAGAGAACTCACCAGGGAATATAATATAATAAGTATGAGTTTTCTTTTAGCTTTAAAGCAGTGCAGTCCATACAGAGGACAAGAAAATAATATTTCTGAGAGTCAGATACCTGATTCAAGAGGCAGAGAATAGCGGGTGTCCTTGTTCCTCTTCTGTCCGTCCAGAGGGAACTGCACTGAGGAATCCTTTTCAATCTCTCATTCTTTGAGATTATGATCTGGCATGCAGGGCAATTCTTTACTTGGCTGCCACACAAGAATCCCCAGAGTAGACCTCATCTCAATTTGCATTGGAAAAAGGGGCACTGAGGGGCTGCAAAGCTTCTGGTAAAGCTTTTCTTTAATAAGGAGTGGTGACATGGGGAGCTGAGCAAAGTCTGCGACCGGACAGCTTCACAAGTGTTCTATAGAAGTCTTTTTGCAGTTTTTCATAAGAATGTGGATATAAAAAAAACTGCAGGAACCCCATTCATAACTCTAAAGCCATGTTTCTGCTCTTAGGAGACCGCTGTGATGTTTCAGAACAACAGTCTGTATTCACTGGAAAATAATGTTGCTTATGCATACGTAGACTACAGCATGTTTCCACCACTAGGTGGCCAAAATCGTAGTGTGCGTGTGTGTGTGTGTGTGTGTTAGGACTTTGCTTCATCACACTCTAAGTTAGAACAGTTGGTTCTAATCAACAGTTGGTTGGACTTTCTCCACCCAGTGATCCTTCATATCCAGTCAAAGTCTTCATAGATCTGAGTTCCACAGAGGAATATACAGCTGACAAGTGGATCTTGAGTGTTGTGCTTTCGCAAAGAAACAATACAATTTTTCACCGATGATGTAACTTCCATGTTTGGACCACTGGTTGGGGCCTGAGTGAGCACTGGCATTGTGTTCCAGCAGGCTTCAGGATGTCCTGTTGGGGGTAGGGGTTGGACAGAAAGGGAGATGTAACAGCATAAAGCAGGTCGCTTGCTGTAAATGGTGGGAGCTACTGTAGCTGGTCTGCAGTGGACAAGAGTCTCTGAGGGCCTCATGGATATTAGACCTACCACAATTGTTTTTTCACCTTCTGCACCTTAGTTAGTTAGTTAGTTAGTTAGTTAGTTAGGAGAAAACAGTGTTCGCATTGGAATTATTTCTTTGTCCATTTTTCTCTTTGGCGGGAAGCGAAACGAATTGCTGCAATTAGTTTCCCTAGTTGCCCCTTTTGTGGTGGTGTTTGTACTGTAAGGTGTTTGGACATTAAATTTGTGTTTTGGTAACACGACAGTCAGGATCAAGGGACTGGACAGAAGAGGAATAAAAGCTTTCTGGTGGGTATTTGCT
This sequence comes from Trinectes maculatus, assembly GCA_016785345.1. Classification (NCBI taxonomy): domain Eukaryota; kingdom Metazoa; phylum Chordata; class Actinopteri; order Pleuronectiformes; family Achiridae; genus Trinectes; species Trinectes maculatus. Next base: position 185,346 of record JAFBJQ010002961.1, read on the forward strand.
GCTTTTGCTGCTTATTTGCAGCTTTAACATTGTCTTATAGCTGCAGAAGAAAAAACACCTGAGTCTATCTCCTCAGCCCACTTGTGTGTGTGTGTGTGCGTGTGTGTGTGTGTGTGTGTGTGTGTGTGTGTGTGTGTGTGTGTGTGTGTGTGTGTGTGTGTGTGTGTGTGTGTGTGTGTGTTCTCTTTATCTTTCGTATTTAAAAAGTTATTAAGGATAAACTCAGGTTTGTGGTTCCTCCATGAATCAGAGAAGACGGAGGAAATCATGGAGGCAGAAGAGTGGTGCAGTTCCATCACTGATTTCAGAGCTCGGTGTTTGGTCTCGTTTTCGTTGTGCGTTCGTCTCACCGTTGATTTGCTTTTGCTGCTTATTTGCAGCTTTAACATTGTCTTATAGCTGCAGAAGAAAAAACACCTGAGTCTATCTCCTCAGCCCACTTGTGTGTGTGTGTGTGCGTGTGTGTGTGTGTGTGTTCTCTTTATCTTTTGTATTTAAAAAGTTATTAAGGATAAACTCAGGTTTGTGGTTCCTCCATGAATCAGAGAAGACGGAGGAAATCATGGAGGCAGAAGAGTGGTGCAGTTCCATCACTGATTTCAGAGCTCGGTGTTTGGTCTCGTTTTCGTTGTGCGTTCGTCTCACCGTTGATTTTCTCGCCGTTCAGTCAGAACAGGAAGTTTATTGTGAAGACTGATTACTGATTATGTATTGAACACAGTGGTGTTTTCCCCCTGCTCTGTCTTCAGTCATCTCCGTGTTTAGACTCACAGCAGGAAACTACTGCTTTCCCAGATTACAGCCAAATACACACACTCGCAGTCTTTGCTTATCTTCTCTGATTGAATGCACACAGTTGTTTTTGGATATTTCTCAGGGACTCATTTTAAAATAATGTCTGCACAGTTGTGATATGAAGTGAATGGTTCCTCGGCTTTCCAGTAGGACTCAGAAGCCTGAAGAAGCAGAGGCATGACTCATAAGAGACTTGCTTTGACGTCATGTAGAGGATGATGAATCATGCTATCGGATTTGTGCCTGAATGACAGGATGTGTTCAGTGTGCAGAGTTTAGGTTTGACTCTATTCTTCTTCATCATGATTTGACAGGAGTGAACTTTAAGGAGGTGAACGAAGAGAACAAACAGGAGCTTTTCAGAGACATCTACGCTGCTATCGACACATTGGCATTCACGTTTGGCAATGTGTAAGTATGATGTCATCACTGCTTTCTATTGTCTGTCCATTATTTGCAGATGAAGAGACCGTTATTCTTCTCAATCAGATTTTTGCTCTCTGCCAGGACAACACTGATGTAAATCAAAAAATATGATAACATGAATGCAAACATTTAAATACATGATAAAATATATAGTAGTGAGGATATTGGATAGAAGGATGTAATAAGGATCGGAGGGAACAGTCTTTTTAAATAGATTAAACTATTAAATAGATAACATAGTACTGCCAGAGTAATAAGAAACTAATAATGTTTGATAAACACACACACACACACACACACACACACACACACACACACACACACACACACACACACACACACAC
>JAFBJQ010002961.1:186924-202895 GCA_016785345.1 Trinectes maculatus
ACACACACATATATATATATATATATATATATATATATATAATATACAAGCACACATACAGCTGTAACTCAGTATGATAAACATGTACATATCAGGCAAACAGATATAGTCAAATATAGATTTGCATATCATCTGTAAAGGGAAACTGCAAAGCTTTGTCCTGGGAATGTCTTCAGAGTTTGTGTTTGTGTTTTCCTGCAGAGTGTCAGACTTCCTTATGGGAGATGTAGAGAATGGATCAGTGTTGGGGCTCCCCCTGACTAAGAGAAGCAGGGTAAGAAAAGTGCAATACCTAAATCCTGCCATTGCATTTATACAAATCAAAGAGTTGGTCCAGTTAATGTCACAGGAGCGAGGTATTGGATCGATACCCCGACAGGTTCATGAGAACCAAAAGGCTGATTTGGGCTATTTTCATTTCTCTACTCCTGTCAACACACATTTATCATTTATTTCTTCGCCATCCTGTCAACGTCAGGATGTGGCCCGCTGCCCCTGAATTGTCCAGCAAGACACAAAAAATTACCCAGCAGAGTTTAGGGGTCAGGGGTTAAGCGAGTGCCTGCAGGTTGACACATGTTCCTGAAATGATCTCTGCAAATGATTCATTATTTCTAAGTATTATTGTTTTTCTTGCAGCAGGTTTTTATAAATTGTCTGAAGAGGAAGTCAAGGTTCTGATAAGCCTTGTTGTCGGAATGTTTGCAAAGCGTATCATGCTTTGAACAGGAAATTCAGCCAGACCCCTGTGGTGATTTTGATTTCTTTTCAGTCTTTTGAGAACCTCTCAGTGGAATCTGGAGGATCCGGTCTGGAGAAAGATGATCTGCCAGGTAAGACAGATCTCTGTAACACACAGTTACTGTGCTCTGTTGCTGCTCTGTGCAGTGTGTGTTGTAACTAATCCTTCTGATTTGTTGGGGGGGAGGGGGTGGGCAGGGGGGGTATGGGCAATCTTGAGCTGAGCTCCTGCTACTGTTGCTGCTTTATCATTCAGGGTTATGGCCTTGTCTGTGCTGCGTCACTGCCATTGCAGGGTTATGTCAGGGTAAGGGGACCTCTACCTCCACAGTCTTCATGACTCGTCCCCCTTAACCATTTGTTTAATATCATATATCCAGCCGTATTCTGTCAGTATTATTTACCTTCACATGGTTGTAGCCCATATCGCACATAGGCAAGGGCACTGTGGGCTTCTCTCAGTGACTCATGCAGAAGTGGTGCAAGGCATGCTGGGTAGGAGCTGCTTGTTTTGTAACGGCATCTCCCTTATGTTAACTCTGGGGCTCTAACAGGGCCATGTCCACCGGTACGAGCCGAAGAGGTGGACGGCACGCTGCAAAGGCAGGACAGCGGGGTGGAGTCAGCCCTGCTCTACGCCAAGGCCTGGTCCAAGTACAGCAAAGAGCTTCTGGCATGGGTGGAGAAGCGTCTCAACACGGGTGAGTAAGCGCACAGGTGGGCCATGAATCTGCATGAAACATGCAGGAAGGCAGCGGCGAAGTAGTATTTATCACACTGAAGTACAAAGGTCAGCAGTCAGCTGTTGTGTGTTAGAGTCATTGACAATGTTTTTGACTTAAGTATATCATTGCACACTTGTGTAACTGTGGGCAGTAATGAGAGGGCATCTTTATGAGATGTGTTCATGTACCGTCTGTGTCATGTACATCTACGCTGTTTAAACAGCAACAACATGCAGCAAGATCTGTTTCCGGAAAACGTATGTAGTGTAAAGTTCAGTTATCTTTAATTATAATTAGAAGCCTTTGTACTTTTCTGCCACACAAAATCCATCATCTCTAAATATCTTTTATAAGATTTATATGTGAACCATTGCTTGCCTGTAAAAACTAGTGGTTATGTCACAGGATCACGCTCCTGTACGTATATTCACCTGTTAAACAGAGCAACCGTGTCAGCCATATTTCATCCTTCACTCATGTGGAATGTGATTTGGCAGTAAAACACCTCACAGTTTGTTTGGCAGCTGCCATTAAAGAACAGAAAAATACAAATCCTGTAGGTCATCCTGTTTGTATCGTCTTTGTTCAGTGGCGTATAGTGTATTTGTTGTTCATACTTATAGCTCTAGAAAACACAAGTTGGATAAGAATATTTTACGCAATCCACACACATGTCTTGTGTCTAAGCTCAGAATTAAGCTCAAGCACAAACGTGGGTATTAATGAGGGGGGCCATTTCTGACGCCGGGGTCAGGGTTCATGCAGTGTGAGAGCTTTTGTTCGGTGCATGGCTTCATGACACTTAGTCAACACAGTGACACAGCGTAGGGAGTCGAGCTGTGCAGTGCCTCTGTTATCAGGCAGCCAGACATTTTGTTGGTTCAGCTAATGCTTTATGTACTGATATATTTTGTGGGTTTGTTTGATGACTCGGGGACTTTGTATTTGATTCATTCAGAGAAATGCAGTCAGGTGTGTCATTTCAAAAGATTTAGTTAATGGAAAAGCTACTTCAGCGTTGTGCAAATGTTTACAAACACATAAATGACAATTTGTGGTGTGGTAAATGATGTGTATGATGATAAATTCATGTCATTGCAAATACACTTTGGCGTGTTCTGTGTTTAGATATCGAGTGTGCAAAGAGTTACGCCAAAATGGCAGAGTCGGCGAAGGCACTTGCCAGTCAGCAGGTCAGTAGATTTTCCTGTGGCGTTGACTCAGCTTCTTATATGTTAGTGTCACCGTTTTGACTTCCTGGTCTTTGTTGAAGGAATTCATGCCTTTCCGTGAGATCTACATGACCGCTTTCAAAAATGATGTTGAATACAGCCAGCTGGTGCTTCACACTGCAGCTGTTCTCCAAAGCAACAAATTCATGCAGGTAATCCAACAAAATGACCACTGCACATCTGGAATGCTAGTTTGTCTTTGGTTGTATTAAGGAAACAAGAGAACTGACTACGTGTGTGTGTGTGTGTCTGTGTCTGTGTCTGTCTGTCTGTCCGTCTGTCTGTCTGACTGATGGGGGTTTTGTATTTGTCCACAGCCTCTCCTGGCCAGAAAGAATGAGCTGGACAAACTGAGAAAAGAGGTGAAGGATCAATGGCAGCGGGAGCAGAAGAAGATGGTGAGTTGATAGAAGGTCCTAACACAAATGCAAACAGAACTGAATGATGTTTAACTGACCTGCATAAGCCCACTATATAAACTATATATATCAACTATATATATCAACTATATGGATGTTTTGTTTTAGTCAAACAGCAACATCGATCCAGCTCATAACACCACTGTAATTATTTACATTATGTATTAGTCCCAGTCAGCGAGCATGAACTGATGAAGCCTCTTGGATGAGAGGTGAAACGTCTTCAAAAAGGCAAAAACCAAAAATCCAGTTGCGTTTGATTCAGTCTGCTTGAGATGACTATGACCTGGATGAATGAGAATATTCACCATGATCCAGTAGGATCAGTTCTTTAACTGAGTGGCAGAGGTCTGTGCAGCTCTGCTCTTCTTGCACTTAGTGTCTGTTAATGGAACGCGTGTTTATTCCAGCATGAGGCAGACAGTGCACTGAGGAAGGCTCGGCTGCTGCAGGTCCAGCGGCATGAGGAATATGACAAGGCCAAGGTGTCCACCAGTCGCCTGGAGGAGGAGCAGATTGGAGGAGGTGGTGGAGCAGCGGCAGTCAAACAGCTGGAGAAGAGGCGCCGCCTGGAGGAGGAGGCTCTGCAGAAGGTACAACAGCTGATCACAACCTGATTCTGGTTCATTCATCTTTCATGCAGCTGAAGCAGCACATGGATGCAACCATCTTGGAACAGAATATGAGCCTCTCGAAGCTCAAATCGTTGCGAATGGATCCATCAGCCCTTTTGGTGCCCTGTAACAAATCCATCATACTCATAGCTCAGAAGTATTGATCTTCCTCCCTCTTGCAGGCGGAGGAGGCCAAGGAGCACTGCAAAGCTTGTCAGCTAGATGTTGGGGAGAAGCGAGTGGATCTGGCCAAAACCAAGAGTGAGATCATCACTCAGATCCGAAAGATGGTGTCTCAGTGTGACCTCACCCTCAAAGCTGTACGTTCCAGTGGAAAAACAAACCAGTGTCAGAAATGTGTGGAAACCATTAATATATTAATGTTAGCTTCTTGTTGTTGTTTTCTAGGTGACGGTCAACTGGTTCCAGCTCCAGCAGGCCCAGGTTGTCTCCCTCCCTGTCAACCATCAAAGTCTGTGTGAAAACGCCAAGCTGTACGAGCCTGGCCAGTGCTACACTGACTTTGTCAGGAGCCTGCCGGCTGATGGGCCTCGTCTGGAGTCGCTCTCATCTGATTCAGCAGTCACACAGAGCAGCGGGTAAGATGCATGAACACAGCGTGTGTCTCGCTCGTCTGATCACAGCCTGTATTTGAGATTAGTTTACAAACCTTACTGGAAGAACCACTTTTGAAGTGAACTGTAATCGGAAGCTGAAGTTTGTGTGCGTTTGTGTTGTGTGTCAGACCTCTGTGATCTGTGTCTGTTTACTTTGGCAGATGTTATCATTGACTGAAAGAAAAGCTCTCAGTCACAAAGTCTTTATGTTTTCTTCCTCTACAATGGCATTGGCTATGATTATATCTCTACATATTATTGTAGTGCATCAGAAGCTGAAGTCTCTCACCAGAGGTGAGGGGGGTGATCATTTGTTTGTTGTAAACAGGTTGTTGTGAACTTGCTGGTGCTGTGGACCTCAGTGGTGAGGTGGAGTGACGGGGTTTTCCTGTGGAAATGACTGCGGTCACGGGAGAGTGGGCCTGGGCCAGTGACCATCAGTTTCACTGATTGTCAAAGTTTTCAGTACATTGTGGACAACGTCTGTGATAAAAACATCTTGTCCATTTAGATTTATATATTTGTTGTCCTTTTATATTATCAGATTACCATCTCTTCTGAAAAGTCTTGAAAAGTTAGTTTCCTTTTCTGAGTTTTGTGGACACAGGCCCATCTCTCTCTCTCTTTTGTACGCACATGCATACACACGCGCACACGCACACACGCACACGCACACGCACATACACACGCACACAGAAAAAGAGCGATGGAAATAACGGAGTGCTTTGTTCTCGCTCAGTTTTCTCTCCCAACTCTGATCCCTCTGATGAAAAGAATTCAGCTTGGGTCAAAGGAAATGAAACACGCACACACACACACACGCGCGCGCGCACACACACACACACACACACACAAAATGTTAAATATAGTCCACTGACCTACATAACGTACACTGTGTGATCCAGTACCCAGGCCTATCTGAGTCTGTTGATCATCGTTTAATTTAATTAAACTGCTTTCTTTGATGGTGAAGTGGGGCCGCTATCATGATCATTCATAAAAGTTGTAAAAAATATGATTCAGCATTTAAATTGCTTTTGTAAACCATAACATTATTTGTATTTCTCAGGATGCCTTTCAACAAACGCTCACTAAGTGGCTGCCACCAGAGTCACCTGTCACAGGCATCTGTGACCTCTGACCCGTTGGTTGGAGATGACATGGACAGTCCTGTCACCGCCCAGCATACCAGGATTGCAGAGAGACGCTCCAACAGCAGCACAGACATCCAAGGTGTGCAAGTGTATATATTTAGTGTCCTAGTGGATGCTGTCATACTGTGAACCTTTTCTCAGTGGTCCAGGAAGTGGTTGAGCTGCTCCTTTTGTTTTATCTTCCTCGCTGAAGCTTGGTGCCTTTTAACTTTTTATGTTGTCTTTTTATCCAGCACTTCGGCTTCAAGCCCCTTTTCGCTCCTGGGCCACGTCCAGCCAGGGTGGAGGGATGTGCAGTGATTCAGAGAGTGCTGGAGGGAGCAGCGAATCCCGCTCCATGGACTCGCCCACAGCCAGCCCAGGTAGCACCATGAGCTTCAATATTCAAACATTCTCCCAAAATCTGCTTCAATCATTATTTATTCCATTCAGAAAAATGACGGTGTACTGCATAGCAAATGAATTTGATTTGGATGGATTGTCACTGATGCTGAAATGGTCCGCTCCTTCCCAAAGTCAAAACAAAACAGAAAAACAGGCACGGCTTTATGTTTGTTTCTTTTTGTTTTTTTTTATTACCACGCCTTTATACACTGTGTTCTAATACATGCCACCTGAATCAACGTGTCAGCTAATTAACGGTAGGATACCTGCCAGGTGATGTATCATTTGTTCATCATCTGCTCTGATCTTCAGCGTGAACCGTTGCATGCCGTCAAATTTTGCTGCCAAGGAAAACAATAACTTCCTGTGAGTCATTGCTTGTTAGCGTTTAGTGTTTTAGCAGGGTCTGCCACTGATAAAGCAACATGATGTTCCACAGGTGATGCATTCCTCAGCGCTGACTGTCTTATACGCCTCAGGGGCCTGCTCAGGTTTTTCCGTCTGGACTTGAGTTCATAGGAATGTTCATCCAACCTTGTTGGCATGGAATCTGGTAATCACAGGGCCTTAGACGATACAGGCACTCCTGTCAGAGGCCTCAGCTTTGTGCCTCAGATACCAACCTCCAACAAGTGTACATGTTGTAGGAGTTTAACTCTTTTAATGCTACTTCAGATTGGCTCACCAGGGAAAAAAGTACAATATTATAATGCCTCCGTAAATTGGAAGACATTAATCAGTGAGTGGATGTCCGAATCACCCGGCCATCCATTACTGTGAGAGGACCACAACTACTGTCAGAAAACTGCCTCAGTGTTTCCTGATGGAACAGGAACAGGACAGAAAAGAACTGAGTGTCGGGTGTGAATGTGGAAATGTGGACTCACTGGTGCGTCCTCTCACACTGTTCAGGAGACTTCAAGAGGAGATTACCCAGAACCCCCTCCACCGGCACCATGTCTTCAGCTGATGACCTGGATGAGAGAGAGCCTCCCTCGCCATGTGATAACGGTGAGCCAGAAACTTTTACTATTACCATGTTGACTATGTTTGAACATGTCCCCTAAAGTAGCACAGATATTCACTTGATTCCAGTACTAGCATTTAGTAAATGTATTTCTTGAGTCTGGGAGATTTCAGTTTCATTTTGTGTCCAACTATGTCGACACAGCTGCTTTTCTTTTCTGCAGAGATTAGAGTTGCACTAATCTCAGTTGGTCCAAGTGTCTTCTCACAGGAACAATGTGGTTCCTAATGCTGACGTCCCGTCTCCTTCTGCAGGTCTAAGTGAGATTGTAATGGAGACGGCCAGCTCGCCAGGTCCCTTTAGAAACACCCAGATGTCCAAGGCAGCTCAGACCCACAAGCTGAGGAAGCTCAGAGCACCCTCCAAGTGCCGAGAGTGTGACAGCCTGGTGGTGTTTCATGGAGCAGAGTGCGAGGAGGTAACCTGGGTTTCTTTTTTATTCAGAACCAAACCCCCCTGTTTGGAGCTGTCATTAAATGTGGCAGGTCCACAGCAGTCAGGCTGAACGCTGCCAAAGTTCCACAGCGACTTCTTTATCATTTGTAACGTGCAAAAAAAATCAAATTAAAGTGAGAGAAAAGAGAAAGACCACCACCTCTCCCCTCAGCAAAACACTGGAATAAAGGGGAGAAGTTGAATTTAGCCACAAGCTCCCCCCAGGGACCAAATTCACCAACTGGTCTCAGCTGGTTGAAACTGAAGACCTTTGGTTTGTCCCGTACATCGACCCTGTGTACCAACCGTGTTTATTTCATTTTTATCCACCTCCTTTCCATAATTATTCCATCCAATAACAAAAACACAGGGTCAGGCTGTTTATTGGTCCACTTATAAAATACCACACACAGTAATTCTCTGCCTTTCTGTCATTTGTTTCACTGGGATAAATGCTAACCTGCACGCAGTGTTCGCTGGCTTGCCATAAGAAATGTCTGGAAACATTGGCCATCCAGTGCGGCCACAAGAAGCTGCAGGGGAGGCTCCACCTCTTCGGCATCGACTTCACACAGGCGGCTAAGAACAGCCAGGACTGCATCCCCTTCATCATCCGCAAGTGCACATCAGAGATCGAGAACAGAGCGCTCAACGTGAAGGTACAGGTTCAGTCTTATAGCAAAATAATAATTCATAATTAATAATCTTGTGATCCTGAATGAGAGAGAACATGTTTTGTATGATTCTTAGCGTCGACTCACTCTTTAAATTCCTGTCTTGTACAGTTGTTGTTTCGTTTGCAGTATCTCGTTATAGTATTTGACATAATATACAGTGATTACCCACTGTAACCATGGTGACCAAGAAGGCTGCATCTGATTTCCCCCATGTTGAATGCATGTTGTTTTTGTGCCGTCAGGGCATTTACCGCGTGAATGGCGCCAAATCTCGGGTGGAGAAGCTGTGCCAGGCGTTTGAGAATGGAAAGGATCTGGTGGAGCTTTCTGAACTTCACCCCCATGACATTAGCAACGTGCTTAAACTCTATCTGAGACAGGTGGGCTGCTTATCACACCTTATTCACCATAAGAGCTATTTTGGTGTTGTGTATTTGCATAGATTTGGCAAGAGATGGTTAAAAGAAGAAAACTGCAGCTGTGAGGTTTATTTGCCCTTCTTTATTTTCCACCTCTCATCCCCTCATTCACCATTATATATCGGATTGTGTCTGTTTATTATGACCTCCCTTGTTTTGTTTGTTTTACCAGTTCTTTTTTTAATCCACACTTTTTGCGGCAGCTTCCAGAGCCGCTCATCCTGTTCCGCTTCTATAACGACTTCATCGGTTTGGCCAAGGAGAGCCAGAGTCTCATTGTGGAGGAACTGGAGGCGATGCGGCTCAGTCCCACCCCAGTGAGCCAGGCCCCGGTCAGCGTCGAGCTCCACCGGGTCCTCTTCAAGATAAAGGACCTGCTGAGGCCACTGCCAACAGCACACTACAAAACACTGCAGTTCTTAATCAAGCATCTGCACCGGTAGGCCTCCGCCACAGAACCCAGATCCTGCCTTTCTGCTGAGTGTGTTATTAAATCGTGCACATGGTGTTTTTGACATTAGCTATGTAATAAGCTATAATTCTAACTCCAAAATAATTAGCTGCCCTCCTCTCTTCCCTCGTCACCAGGGTGACAGAGAGGTCAGAGGAAAACAAGATGACAGCCAGCAACCTCGGTATCATCTTCGGCCCAACCCTGATCAAGCCGAGGCAGGCAGATGCAGAAGTATCCCTCTCCTCCCTGGTGGATTACCCCTATCAGGCACTCATTGTGGAGCTCCTGATCCGACACTATCAGATGGTCTTTGACACCCCCCTCAGTCCCCTCCTCACCAACCAGGAGAAGGAGCAGCAGCTGAGCAGGCACTCCAGGTCACTGGGAGACATTAAGGAGGTAAATGGTTTTTAATGGTAAACGGTAAGATAAGATAAGATAAGATAAGGAAGGAAATATACAATATGAGACTTATATATATGACAGTTGACCTTTTTGTTATTTCAGTATGTCACAGAAATAAGTTGATAATTGCAGTGCTGAATCTTAGGTGCATGTGGTTGAGAGGGAGCAGAGATGACTGTATATTCTGATGGGAGCCTTTAGGCATGTAATTACATTAACGATGAATTTAAACACAGTGCATTGTTGGTTTGCTTTCCCATCACAGCAGTCATCTAAGGTGTATAAGAGGCATTCCTCGGTTATTCCTTCTTCCCACTTACTGGCTGAGGTGGAGGAGACAAAACCAAGCCTGGATGGAAATGACTTTAAACCTGGTCAGTTACAAATCTGTATAACTATTAAAGAGCATCGTTATTAAGCCACACACACATGTATATTGCCACACAATTTGACTTCATATCTTCATGCTTAACCGCCTCTTCATTTCTACTTCCAAAGCTGATGAAGTGGATTCAGAGCCACTAAACGGGATCCTATCATCAAGTCTCCCCAGTACCCCAAAACACAGTGAGAGAGGACTCTGTCGTTCACAGCACATCACTGCAGCCAGAGTCCAGCTGCGGCAACCTCGCAACAAACTCTCCTCCCGGCCGGTCAGCGTGCCGGCTGAACGGATACTCAACCAGCGGCAAGTCGATGAGAATAACACTCGGAATAGCACTGAGCAGGACGTCCGGAGAGGCAGCAGTTTTGACGAGTCGATCCAAGAGGTGGATGAAAGTGAAAATCCTAAACTGCGCGTGTCCACACATTACCGCCGTACATTTATTGACACCCAGACACTGCGCAGGACCTGGGACAAACAGTACAAACACGATGCTGCCTCCCGGACTGTGAGAATTGTGAGCAGTTCACCCACAGAGAGCATCGAAGTTGATGGCAGCAACTTAGCAGGTTCAGTGCCAGCAGTTCTGTCCCTTGGGTCTGCGGGGAACACGACGAGCACCGTTTACCCTCAGAGACCTTACACCATTGCAGTGCGATCCAGCAGGACTTTAAAAAGGGAGGACAATGTGACCAAGTACAGTCCGGTTGCAACAGCTTTCAGGTCTCCCAGGACTCTCCTGCCTCCCCCAGGAACCTTCTACAAGCCCCCATCAGGCAGCAAAACGAAAGGGCTGCAGAGCTGTGCATCAACTCACAGTGCTGAGGAAGAAGATGAAGAGGAGGAGGAGGAGGAGGAGGAGGAGGATGATGAAGGGGAGGAGCTGGGGATTGACATAGAAGTGTCCGTAGACGAGCCTCTTGAGGAGGACAATGAGGCGGAGCAGGTGGCCTCGTCTCAGTCTCCCAGCTCCAGTCCCGAGGAACTCAGCCAAAACCAGGCCAAACCAGTGTACCAGAGACTACGGTCCAGCCGCCTGCAGGAGGTGGAAAACAGAGAAGCTCATTTTGTGTGATCTAAGAAAAGCTTCCATATTCTGTTGGAGGGAGAATAGAAAAAAACTCTGGGCCAACTCTGTAATGACAGTTTCCGGTCTGTACTAAGATCGTGGACCTGTGTGGAGAATAAAGTGCACCAGAGGTCCTCAGAAGACAGGATGCACTTAAAATGGTGTATATTTTTCACACGATTCACCAGTATTTCATTTACAAATCACCTTTCTACCAGTACACTCAAAATATTTATATCTACTTTTAAACTGTGCAATTGCATGTAATTTGAGTATTTTGTGTTATGTTTTTACATGCTCACACTATCTCAGTATGTGTGTATACCAAAAAACATGTTGGATTCTTTACTGTAGCGTATTTCGTAATGACATTGGGGGGGGGGGGTTGCTGCACTTAGCTGACATCAGTTCTCTTCCACAAATATTTCAATCCACTGTGAGTCAGGATGTTTTAAACTGTTACATTTAGGGCATAATTTACCATTCTGCTAATAACGTTTGTATAAAACAATACTGTATAGGGGCCTATAGTGGTCACATGCTGTACTGGATATTTGCATTGGCATTTGTTAATGTTTTGCAGCACCGGTTCCAAAAGGTGTACTCTCCCTTTAAACTGCTGAACCTGTATGATGTCATTTGAAACTGTCCTGAAAAGGCCCTGCCATTATCTGTCTTCTGTTTAATCATTTTAAAACATCGACATTTCTTAAAATAGCCAAAGTATTCTTATTCTTATTTTTCTTTTTTTTATTTTAACTAAAGTAGTTTTTATTGGTAACCTAAATCAGACAGGTTTTTGTAATTAACAGTAAGATCATGTATTTAAATGGCATCTGTTTTTCATGGTAAGGTTGACAGAACGCTGGAAAGGTCTGTCAAAACAGGTACAGGGCTACAAACACCCTTTTTGTAACTTATTAAAATATATCTGGCAACTTCCAACTGTAACTATTGTGTTTGTGTTTTTTTTGTATTTAAACCACATTTCTTTATGATTATGTTAAATATTATGGATATTTATAGTCCGGTGGCTGTGTGGTGTCTATGGTCGCTGGGAGAAGCGCTTGTTGTACACTGTAAGCAATTACTTTAAATTTACGGCCAATTCTCAACACTAAAATATTGTTTTCATGTTAAACAGTTTAGTACTGCAGTTAGCAATGCACTGTGGGATGCTTAACTTGAAGCAATAGGCCAGAGGCCCTACACAGTATGCTGCTGTTTTAAATTTAAATTTGGAAACTGGGTGTTGACTGGGGAATTCGGAGCATGTGGTCAGAAGTTTGATACGTTAGTCTTTTAAATGAAGGCCGCTGCTAACTAATTGGCCATCACCTCCTGGAGGAACTTCAGGAACCATTATTTGGATCTGAGATTTTCCAGAAGAGGACGCACAATTTAGATGACATGTGCTACACATCATCGAATGATCTTCATCAGCATCCATTGGGTCTTGCGTCTACAAATTAAACGGTAATTAAAATCTTAGTCATACTGCCAAGAATGGTTGATATCAAACTGATGTGCAGGAGCTTGTCTTGCTCGGGATTTGAGCAGGTCATTCATCAGAGAGGCTTAGATTTGAATCAACAAAACAAGATGGAGGCAGCAGGGAAAATAGCAGTAGGCTACTGGAATAATCTTGGCTGGTGATTTATTTCAAAGAAATCATATGATTATGGCAATTAGAGGTTGGATGATCACATTTGAGGGACGTGCAATCTCTGAGGGCATCACACCAACATTTAAACCAGGACATGCTGCTGTGTTTGCAATCTACTACATGTTCAACCTTCAGTCTCCAGATGAGGCAGCCAGCCAGAAGTCAATACACACGCTGCCATGCTACTGAAGAATCTCCTTGACTTTGAATGCAACTTCATATAGATCGGTGAGCAGTTTTTCTCAATTGCTAAAACACTAAAACCCATTGGCTGAAGAAAGTTCTCATTTAGCTAAATGTTCAGTCTACTGTCAATACCTTAAACCATTTCAATTGTTCACAGCAGAATTGAATTTCTCATTCATTTCATCAAATTGCAAATGTCTTAGTACACGTCTCAGTGTCTCAGGCCATCTTTGCAAATGGCTGAGTCGAGGTAGCCTACAGTTAGCACAATTTCCAAGTGAATAGATCTTGTTGATCTAAACTGTAGCTTCTCAGTCTAATGGTTGTTCTCTTCAAAAAATTTCAGCAGCATTTCATTGTATGAGTTATCACATGCACAATAGTCTGTTCAATTGTCAAAATTAGTCACAAACATAATTCCATGAATACCATATGTGACCAACCCCTCTGTTCAGGGTCTCTGTATGTCACCGCAGGGAGATTCTATCGCAAAGCCCAACAGGGACCACCACGTGCACACCATGCTCACTGCAAATCACTGCAAACTGTAACTGACACTGCAAAACATGGAGGTTCCCCACTCTTCAGACCTACCACACTGCATGCAAAGGAGGATGCTTATCCCACGAATACTCCCCACAGATCCTCCCACTGCCTGACAACTCAACAAAAGAAAATATGATAAAAGTTGGTTACCAGGATCAAGTTACACGAAACAGTAACAATCAGCCATTAGATAATGATGAGACGGTCAACAGCTCATTATGAGCTGGATTTCAGTCCACACGAATAAAAACTACTATGACGCTTCAACCATCGGTCCAGGCAAAGCATCAGCCTGGCACTAAATCTGAAAAAAAAGGAACATTGCTTCTCCCTGAGAACTATATGTTTTGAACAATGTGTTTTCTACATTTTGCTGCATTGTTTACTGGCTGCTTGGTAGTGTGTATGATTTTGATCACTTTGTTTATGATTTGAGAGCAGTGATTGATTTTACGAGAGGACTCAGAGGTTTTGTAAACAGTGCTTGAAGATAAGGTTTTGTGGTTAATATTTTCAGAAAATGGAGCAAGATTTCAGAAATTGTGTTTTAGCAGTTGAGAAAAACTGTAATCTCGCTCTCTTTGTTGTGGGAGTCTGACATTGCCACATTAAGCCACAAGAGAACTGGCGTTATTAACTTTATAAGCATTATCTTGGAGTGTATATTGTACATTCCTGATTGTTGTGTTGACAGTGGCAACACTGGAATGATGCTGCAGAGAGGAACAGCAGCTATCAAAGTGATGGTCCACATGAACTAAGATGTAAAAACACAAGGCCCTCACAGGACAAGAGGTAACCTGCAAGTCGAGCTGGCAGTGGCACGGGTTGGCCCCTTAAATGTCTTTATTGATGCATATAAATATTCTGTTTTGATTAATACTTCTCACAGTTTACTGTAGATAATACAATAACTACATTTTCCTAACATATCAGTCTTCATTATTCTCAGGGCTATAGACAATTGCTTAAGATATGCATTATTGTGAATATTAAACAAAAAAAACAATAAAATCTTAGAGAGAATAACCAAAATCACATACCTTTATTTCAAAGAACAATGTCAACATGAATACTGCTAATTTCAAAACATAGGGAAAAAAAAGAATATAAACCCAAATAATTTCTAGTCGCAAACAGAAACAACCGAGTAGTGTCTGCTTTAGACTATGAACATAAACTTAAATTGCCCCTAACCCTTACCAAACGATGATAGACATAACCTATAGTTGACTTTTTTTTTCAAGACACTTACCAAATTCTTGGCATAATTAATTTATCTTACCTGCAGTAACTCATGTTTTACCTTAAATAACACAATGGGTCTAAGGCAGCAAATACAAATACATCATTAACAATATTTGGAAAACTACACTGTTAAGACTATTTAAGGAATCATGTAGTCAAAAAAGGAACATTTTTTGACTACATGAATAAGAACATTCAGCAAACAAGCATCTTTGGCACATTTTGGAAAAAAATGTTTTTCCTCTTAAAACAGTCCAGTGAGATACATTAAAATTTCCTCAAAAGTAAGTTTCACATTATGTAATCTGCAAAGTATTCTCTGCTGTAATAACATTTTGAACATATGCAGAATTGGCAACATTTGGAAAACAAACTTAAGAACATTTTGAAAATGTGCATTAATGCCATTTTGAAACTATTGTAGGACAGTAGAATATTTTGACAATATGCAGCAATAACGTGCATCAATAAAAACATGACACTGTAAGGGGCCAACCTGTGCCACTGCCAGCTCGACTTGCAGGTTACCTCTTAAAATTGTCCTGTGAGGGTCTTGTGTTTTTACGTCTTACTTCTTGTGGACCATCACTTTGATAGCTGCTGTTCCTCTCTGCAGCATTATTCCAGTGTTGCCACGACCAACACAACAATCATAATCGTAATAAATAAACTATACAATCAGGAATGTACAAATAACACTCCAACATTGCCGTTTTTGGGCATTTTTGACATAGTAACCCCTTACGTTTTTTGTGACTTTTTTCTGGTGTTTAATCGACAAAACATCATTTTGGGGGGTTATGTCCAAAAATGTCCAAACCCGAAAAAGGTAAATAACGCGCCCAAATGGCAGAAAATAGCCTGAGACCACCCCCCAATATGATATTTTCTGGATTAGACGCCAGAAAAGCACATTTTCTCATCGGTCAAAAATCGCGAAAGGACGTAAGGGGTTAGTATGTCGAAAATGTCCAAAAATGGCCAAACCCGAAAAACGGAAATAACGCGCCCAAATGGCAGAAAATAGCCTGAAATCACCCCCCAGTATGATCTTTTCTGGATTAGACGCCCGAAAACCACAATTTCTCATCGGTCAAAAATCGCATAAAAACGTAAGGGGTTAGTATGTCGAAAATGTCCAAAGATGGCCAAACACGAAAAAGGGAAATAATGCGCCCATTTGACAGAAAATAGCCTGAAATCACCCCCAAGTATGATCTTTTCTGGATTAGACGCCCGAAAACCTCATTTTCTCATCGGTCAAATATCGCGTAAAGACGTAAGGGGTTAGTATGTCGAAAATGTCCAAAAATGGCCAAACTCGAAAAAGGGAAATATCGCGCCCAATTGGCAGAAAATAGCCTGAAATCACCCCCCAGTATGATCTTTTCTGGATTAGACGCCCGAAAACCTCATTTTCTCATCGGTCAAAAATCACGAAAGGACGTAAGGCGTTAGTATGTCGAAAACGACCAAAAATGGCCAAACCCAAAAAAGGGAAATAACTTGCCCAATTGGCAGAAAATAGCCTGAAATCACCCCCCAGTATGATCTTTTCTGGATTAGAC